>JAJLWW010000095.1:0-97476 GCA_030570935.1 Geotrichum klebahnii
AGCACCTTCGAGAATTTCGTATTATTATCAGATCGTAGTTTTTCACTACCATAGCCGTGTCGCATGAATTAAAGCTTTCGATTAATCTTTGGAGTCCCGCCTTCCAGTTGAAAGCACAATCAGAAGGTACCACGTAAAAAACCTTTTGCAAGGAAAAAACCCATGGAAAGAATAGTCAGCTGAAATTTGGAATCAAAAAATAAATATTATTTATGTGTATATTCTATATGTATAATTCAGTTTGAATCTGTCCATATCTCCGATGGTCTCTTGGCCCAGTTGGTTAAGGCATCGTGCTAATAACAACTCCTTGAAGTTAACGCGAGGATCGGCGGTTCGATCCCGCCAGAGACCATATTTTTTGTTTTGTAATCGACTTCTTGGTACTATCTGTCTACGAAAGGCTTTTAGTGAGAAAGCTTGCTTTTTCCTTTCTTTTTGTCGACAATTGGGGCTGAAATACTCTGTTAAAGTCATGTTTTGTGACCGTAATAACGGTTTTTGTTTTGTGAAGACAACATGATTATCTGTTTAATTCCCATATTTCAATCGAGTTGCCTAGACAGGCCCAATGTATTATGTATTTGGATATATGGGTTTCTCAATACTTTTACCAGTGCTCCAATTACTTATTTTTACTTATTTTTACTCAATTTTAGTCAGTTTTATATGTGGGAAATTCCCACTATTTGTTGAGGTAACAATACGTGAGTAAATTTATAGTTCCACGTTCAATTCCAGTTCCAAGTTGTCCATGCTTCGACACTCATCTAAAATTCATGTTATAATGGCATATGACGCTTAAATAAGTCAATCAAGTACTCTCAATATGTCATTTAGAAAATATAGTATTGTTAAAAAACATTAGAAAATATAGTCACCTAACTGCTATTAGCGTGACTTCAATGGATAAGTATATGTAAATGGAACTTCATAAAATTGGATTAAATTGGCTTTTTCTACCTTACAAAAATATGAGCGTCAAGTAAATATTTCATTAATTATGACAATTATAAAACTGTTATCTGTTAAATATGTCAAATAGAAATATTTACTTAACTGTTTGTGACAGACAGTTATTTAAATTACTTATCTGTGAAATGCAAAAACACGCCATACAAAATTACTATACCAAATGTCATTGAGACAATTAAAATATAATCAATACAAAATTATGTGATATACGCATATAAACACGGTATCATTAGTTCCAGAATTTCCATTTTAATGGAAGCCACCGAGGGCAGGTAATTATACACTTCTTGTTTTTAACTTTCAGCACCAAGGAGTAGCTCAAGAATCTAGAACTCAGAGCACAATAAATGTATCCCCAGACCTTTCACTAGAGAAAGTACAACCAATAACTCTAATTCAATATCGTTCGAAGATCAAGTCACTCACAACATACAAATTCCACAATACCTTCAATTCAGCTTCAGCCATATAACCGTTTTTTTCTTTCTCTTGGCGGACATTATCTTCCAGACTCGACATGGTTCAAATAGAAAATAAAATATATACCAGTAAGTTATATTTTATCTAGCCGAGTAAACTCTCGAAGTAGAATTGTAACGGGTATTGAATTTTTGGCTCACGGGAATAAAAAATTAATAACTTCGGGTTGCAATGCCGTAAAATAACAATTTTGGGACCATTGAGTTTTGAAAAGCAGTCTACATATCAGTGAATTGTAAGTGGAACGTAATTATGGTCGATTTAATTGAAGAAAGCTGATTTAAGGAGTTCAATTACGATTTCAGAATGAAGTACGATTCCAATTCTATAAGCATCTAATTATAAGCAGGTTAAGGCGTATTTAAAGCAGATCTTGAGTTCAATCCTGAGCTGCGCTGTTCCTTTTTTGCTTGGTAATAGTCGTTCAAAATATGGGGCAATTTTTGTGATTCCTGGGTTAGGTTAACCCAAAGCCCATCCCGAAGAACCGCCAAATACGGAATCAGCCAATGTTTGCAGATTCGACCTCTTCTTATTGGACAACAGTACATGTAGTATGATTTTTTTTTTTTTCAGCTTGATTTTGTATTTATTTTTGTATAGTTGTAGCCTTTAAATTTTTAATTATTGGACTTTTTTTTTTATCTTCTTGGTAGCATTTTTTTTTCTTCTTTTACTCTTCTCTCCTTCTCTCATTTCATATCACCGATTTCTTGCAAACACAAATTACATTCAACTATAACTAAAAGGTAAGCAATGGCTGCAAGCATGATCTTGAGTTTGTAACACTTAAACAAAAATATAAATCAATGCCTAACTATTTTGCATCAGATGTTGAGAGCTATTCGACCAGCCCGTCAAACCCTTGCTAGGGTCAACCAAGTTAGATTCGCCCACGCCATCTCTACTCCCACAATTGTCAACCTGGAGACTCGCTGGGAGGCCATGACCGTCGAGGAACAGGAAGACATTATCTCTCAACTCGCCGAGAGACAGAAGGGTCCTTGGAACGAACTTACCCCCAATGAGAAGCGTGCTGCTTGGTACATTTCTTACGGCTCTTGGGGTCCCCGTAAGCCCATTCATCCCGAAGGTGAGACCTTTAAAGTCTTCCTTGGCGTTACCGGTATTGTTATTGCTGGTGCAGCCGTCTTCAGTATCTGCAGATACCTTTCTGAGGGTCTCGGAATTACCATGAACAAGGAATGGCAGGAGGCTTCCGACGAAATCCTCAAGGAGAACAAGGCCAATCCTTTCCGTGGTTACAGCCAAGTCCAATCTGCTCCCAAGTCCAACTAAGTCCAACTAAGGTTATCTGCTACAGTAATCTAAAGTACCTCGCCCATGATCCGACGTTTCGTTTGTTTTTCTAACTCTTCATATTTTTTCAGCCATTTCGACTTTGCTTGCTTTTCTACATAAAATGCATTTTGCCCAATAAAACTTCATTTTGAAGCTTTTCTTGAATAGATAATCAGAAGTCGTTATATATTCTTGAGTTCTTTGGCTTAGATTTCCATTTTGAAGAGTCTTGAATAAACAAAAAAAAAAATAAACAAAAAAATCTCGTAATTGTAGATATTACCGTAGAGGAAGAATGTTCTGCTCTTGACAGGATTGTCTACATAAGGGACATTCTGGCTATTTCAGGACGTTAGTTGTTTGGGGATAGAGATTAAAAATGAAACACGAGAAAAACCATGTTACAAAGAAAACTTACCTTTTCGCGACACCACTCAGAAATACATGTCCAGCAAAAGATATGCCCGCATACAGTGGAGGCAGGATCTGTCATTGGCGTCAAGCATAACACACATGATCTCGACGCCTCTGGAATGTACGCTAGTTCAGTTGGGTTTTTCAGTTCTATGTGAGAGTCTGAAACTTCTGAACTTGGTTTAGTAGTTACCAGTATACTCTTTAGCTGGTCTTCTGGAGAATCTGTAGAGCTGGCTTCATTCGATGAAAAACTCTGTTTCACTCCGACTAAACCTCGAAATAGAATCTGTGCAAGAAGTAGTGCTCCAAGAACCTCGTATCCTACACGTCCCTGCTTATTCTCTCCACCATGTCCAAAAAACTATCAAGTTAGAAAGTGTAAAAGTAGGCTTAAATAAAACGGAAGGAAAGGAATAAAAAAAAACTTACATATCTCAGACCCCAAATTCGTTTACTTAGCTGGTAGTATACTCCGTTAAAATAGAATATAGCCAAATGCACAGACAAAAGAGTTTGTAAGGATGGAGAATTTTCAATGATAGCAGATAAGACCTTTCCCATACGGCTGTCTCTTCTCTTTTCAACCATTGCCTGTAATCGGCGCTTGAACTTTGGAAGTGCTCGGAGAGCTAATATTGGCATCAAGGCACTTGAGAAAGCATAGCCAGATCGCCTCAGCACCGATGGGATCTTTGATCCGTCGGGAGTCGTGTAAAAAAGATCTGTATACTCTTCACCAAGAGTTCGGGAACCCAGGATAGTTGTAAACGCTAAGTACAGAAAACTAGATAGGCTCTGAAGTTCGGTGTTATAAGTATGTACCACTCTGGATCCTAGAAGCTGTTAGCAAATCCTGGCATAGCAGCAATCAGCGGGCGTTTTACCTTTAATCTGACGGACCACTGTCTGTATTTTATCAAATAGCAAGGCTTCAACATATGAATCCTTTTGATTTGCACGAACTATAGATGGGTAGGTTAGTAAACGAATCCACAATGCGGAGAATTAGAAAGCTTACTGATGTCTGGAGCAGTTGCAGGTGGAAATGCTAAGGTGGGATGCGGTCCACCATTGCCATGCGCATGACTATGACTGTGCTCATGAATTTCAGACCCTAAACTATGATCATGACTATGATCATGACTATGGCTGTGATTATGGCTTTCCGAATCGTGATTATGAGAGCTCATGGTTGTGTACTGTGGGGAGAGCTGGGGAGCCGAGCAGATGTGATTTATATTCCGTGGTTAGGGCTTACACAACTGCCGAAAATCTATGTGAATTTTGACAGCAAGGATTTCACAAACTTAATCTGCTACTCACCGTTAGGAATCAATAAGGTTCACTGCTACTATTACAAAAAAGAAGAAGATCATAATGTATTAACAATGGCAGGTATGTGATATAAGTGTACAAACATATTTCATGAACCTTTTTTGTTCGACCGAAATGCCAAAGGTGATCGGTAAGCTTGTAAAACTGAACTTCGTGTTACCAACCGCCATATGAAAATCTTGGGGCTTACTCCATTGTTCCAATTCCCATACATGAGTCTGTTTTTGATATACTCAAAGCCTGGATAGCCATTAAATTTTATGACTAGAGCCTTGATGAGGCCGACATACAAATATCGGCAGCCGTCATTGACAAAGTTTGGCCGACGGCAACAGGAATTGTACACACAGGGCTAGGGCCAAACGTATGAGGGTGTTTTATATGGACCAGTCCAGAACGATTTCCAAGCCCCAAGATTTCCATTCAGGCTTTAAAAGAAGTTAAACCTATACCATTCCTTTTTTCCTTTATTCCAATCCCTCTTCAAATTCCCATTGTTACAATGACGAGTTCAATTCCTCTCTGGCTAGACTGTGATCCAGGTCATGATGATGCTTTTGCAATTTTACTAGGCTCACAGCTTCCATACTTTAACTTGATCGGGATTTCAACCGTTTATGGAAATGCTCCTCTAGAACACACTACATCGAATGCTCTCTCTCTGTTGGATGCCTTTAAACTTGCTTCCAACGTCGATGTCTATCCCGGGGCTCAAAAACCTCTAGACCGACCTTTACACAATGCTCCTGACATTCATGGGGAGTCAGGACTGGATGGTACTGATTTACTGCCAAAGCCTCCCACTAAACAAGCACGTCCAGCCGGATCAGCTGTAAAAGCCATGGCTGAAGCTATCAAAAAATACCCTGGCGAAATCTCTATTGTTGCAACAGGTACTCTTACGAATGTAGCATTATTAATCCAACAATACCCTGATTTGCTTCCTCAGATCAAGTTCCTGTCCATCATGGGTGGTGGGATTGAGGAATTCAACTGGGATAACTACGCAGAGTTTAATATTTGGTGTGACCCACACGCTGCGCAAATCGTCCTCACCCACCCTGTTTTGAGCTCTAAAACTTTCTTAGTTCCCTTAGACATGACCCACAAGGCTATCGCTACGTCGTCAGTTCAAGCACGAGTACTGGGTGGTGGGCAAACTGGCCAGCCAACCAGTACCGTTCGTCGAATGTTATATGAATTACTTGTTTTCTTTGCAGAGACTTACCTGACCAAATTTAATTTCACAGAAGGCCCGCCTGTTCATGACCCACTTGCTGTTGCTCTATTGATCCCTGAATATTTTCCTGAATTGAAGGCTGAGCTGGAAGTGCAGTACAAAAAATACAAAGTAGAGGTTGTTTTGGATAATGTCCATATTGGTCAAACCGTACTTGTCAACCTAGATCCTACCAACGGCGTTGCAATTGTCACAAATATGAATATACCGAAGTTCTGGGACTTAGTTATGAACTCTTTGGAAATCCTGGATGCCAAATAGAGGTGGATTGCTGGTTTATGTATTTTATAAAGTTTGTAACAGTAAAAAAATGCTCTTGGATAGTTAAGCTTTTGCTGCAGAGAAATAATATTAGCCAAAACGATGTTAAGTCGTCTAAGTAAGTTATTTAATATATTACAATGCCACATTTACCCACAAGTTTGTGATACAGAGTATTTTTTTCATTTCATCTTATTAGCCCTAGTAAAAGTTGTCAATGTGTGACGCCATAGAATCAAGTTGCTATTATTGTAGATACATACACTTCATAATACAAAACATAAACAGGAACAAGAATTGGATTACATAAATATGATCTTCGCTTATAACACTGTACGATTAATTTCAATATGCATTAAGCTTCTCGCTTCACAACATGACGTGTACAAATTCTGGACCACCTTCTTCGTCTAAGATACACTTTACGTCCGTCGTCCTGTTCGGGCTGAGGTGGTATTGCGGCATCATTTTCTAAAGTAGAGGCTGAAGTAGGTAAAGCGTTCTTATCATAAACCCATTTTTCGTCATTGTCAACTGTTATGAACGAAGTACCAGTTTTAGTATCAACTGGAACACCTCTATTCGAAACCCAGGTCTCAGCGTCCATATCCAGTTTCCACGTGGCTCCCGGTACAAATTGCCATTCTTTAGGAGCCAATACTTTACTTAATGAGGTACAGACAGTTCCTTCGGGAGCAGATGCGCCTCCCTGCAGAGGTGCAAGGTACGAGGATGGAATTTGAGAGCCACGAAGTACAGGGAGATATGGGGTATTTGTAAATACAGAGTATTCCCAATGACCTACCTCTTGTTTCGGATCAGAAGTAGTACTCTCGGTATCTTCATCGGCTTCCTTTGTAGAGGCTTCTGTAGTAGTGGAAGTGACATCTTTTTGTTCATATTTAGATTTGAAAGTGCATTGGATTTCAAACATTTCAACTTCGCGCTGCTCGTGAGGTTCATAATAATTAAATTCATGGTAGGCAATTGTGTCAACCTTTTTCCAAAACCGCTCTGACTTGGTTGTCAGGTCCTCAGAATTTTGATCACTATCATCATCATTTGAAGATTCATCTTCACTTGAGGAAGTCAAGGTAACAGAAATCTCAGGTATTTCAGTGGCACTCACATCATTGCTGGGTTTTCGACGAGTTGAAGACACAACCTTGTTTAAGGTCATTTTACCTTTCTCCTGTGTGCTTTTGAGTTGTGTTTTCAAGGGATTGATGACCTTGTCTTGTGATTTGGGGTGTGCAAATATTGCTCCAACCCATCCAATAACTAGGAATACAAATTTCCAAGGAACAAACCGAATAACATACGGCAATGTAAAATAAATGGCAAAGCTCGACAAGACTAAAACCGTATATACCAAGCTTGACGTGCATTCATCAGCATCAAAAAATGCAAACTTTTTCAGACCATCTAATGCCAGATCAAACCCATCAATATATTGAACCATAAAGTTTTGGGTATCGACAACATTGTAAAAAAACTCACGCGACAACTCAGGTACAGGCTTAGGAGACATAGCATCTGAGAGAGGAGGACCTGGAGGAATAACAGGATTACTAGGTTTGATCCAGGTTGGGTCTGGAGGATGCCTATATATGTAGGCAGGTACCATAATGCGAAAGGATATAAATAGTAGAGGGGCAATTGGAATGAGGCGAGGATTCAGAACTAAGTAGGAGTAAATAGAGAGGGCAGACAAGCTGAGGAATGGGTTTCTCCAAGACAGTATATCCAGTAAAGTGTAAATAGTTTCAAAAACTATGCCTGTACGAGCTGTCATTCTACGAAAGTTGTTTCCCATGACATTAATAGAAAATTGAGGTTGACCTTTGAGTTTTTCTGAGCGCCAGTCGGCATCTTTTATATTAACTGACGCTGTAGGTAATGCAGAACTAACGACAAGGTCCATTAGCTTATCCATCATCGTTGGGGCCTCAGCGGGCACTGAAGGTTCGCTAATTGCCGGTTTTGCATCCTTCTGCTTCTGTTTTAGTTTTTTCCTCTTTTTGGAGTCCTCGTTGACGAGAGGTGAGGCTTCAACTACAGGCTCTTTACTTTGTTCACTGTAGCGTTTAATTGTTCTTCGCATGCGGTCAAGGGAAGATTCTGCGCTAAATTTCCGTTGATCTTGAGGTTTCACGGGTGTACCATCCTTTTCTAACTGCATGCTTCCACTTCCACTTATTACTGAACTGCTACTACTAGTAGCGGTGCCGCCATGTTTGTAAATTTTGTCATAAGATTCGGTAGATGCTCTCTTTGCACTTCCAGAGTCCGAGTGAGGTACCTCTTCTGCTTTAATTTCGTGTTCTTCAGGTCCTTCAATGTCTATAAAAGAAGCCAGTTTTTCCTGACCTTCATGCAGGAGGCGGTCCCAAGAGAACCTGGAGACACTTTTTTGGGCAGGTGTTTTCTCTGTCGTAGACGGTGTGACTGACTCAATTGATTCTGCTGCCATGGTCTAGCAAATTACCTAGGTTATTGAACGACTGCTGGTTGTTCCTTGAGTGGCTCTAGTACATATATAATAATAAAAAACTCAAGACGATAGCAGTGGGGGTAGCAATGTTGAAAAGTTCTTAGAGAGACAGACTTTAATTTTAAGTTGGGTAGGGGGGCAAAAACACAAACAAACAAAAATCAAGTCCAAGTACGACATGTCTTTCTTATATGGAACAGGGTCAGAATTATGGAAAAGAGTAACTATATATCGACAGCGTCTTGAAGAGAGCGAGCTCAGATACAAGGAACTCTCCATGTCAGGCGGTTCTGTTTGAGAAAGACAAATTTCCGTGTGAGATTGCTTTATCTTAGGGGTGCCCACTACTGACGACTTCCAAGGTGTCAGAAGATACAAAGTGCTAAGCTAAACGCAAAACGAAATAAATCATCCACCAGAAGAGGACTGGACTTGGATCACAAATGATACCGTTGGCTGGGTTTCCTTTTTTTTTTTGCTGGCCAAGTTCTGGCCAAGTGCCATCATACGGTTCCACACGAAAACGAATCGACTTGAAGATATCTGCTGAGCTACCTGCATTTCCGTATCCCATACATTCCGCATGTTCCAAGTTTACACCCATCCAAACTCCTTCTGCTAGGCGGCCAAATTGTCTATCAAAGCAAAGCCAGAATATGCTACGGATATCTCTGTCTCTTGGGTCAGAGCCATTCTCCTTTTCTAGTAAATCACGATGAAACATTCCTGGGCCAAAAAAGACTTAGTTCATAACCTTAGTCTAGACGTGGCTCGACTGAGTTACCTGTTGACCATGGCCCAAGCAACCAAGATCACGGTTTCAGATGACAAAATTGCTGAGGCAAGTTCATGAGCAGACCAAAAACTCAAGGTACAGTTAAGGGAAAGAACTTTGAATTCAACTGCCATTTTAGTATTTTTCACGTCTTCCGTATCTGAGTGTATCTGTGTTTTTTTTTTTTTTTTAGTTTTTTTTTTCTCTCTCAAATTTCAATTCCATAATAATAACTGCATACACTTTTTTATTTTTGTTTTTATTTGTGTTTTTATTTCAGTTTCACTTTTCACTTCTTTTCATTATTTTCATCCATTATTTGCTCTCCTCCTCCATCTCAACAACGAAACCCTTTCGCTCCTGAGCATCGTATATTAGCACCCTGTAGGTGGTAATATATCGTACTGTGCTTTTTTCCATGGTTCGACGGAAAAACCACAACTGTTAACCATACGTAGCCTACACATTTACGCTAGCTTCACAATCTCCCTGAAAACATATCTCTTATCACATACTCAAACCGGTTATGGTCGCGCTCAGTGCAGTGGCTGTAAGTCACCTATTGACGCCGCGTAGGCCTGGTAGGAGGAAGCACTCGCTTCTTGGAATCAACAGGCTATCATACTGTATTTTGGCCCTGTACTTGTGTTGCTCACTAGTTTCAGCTGTTCAAATTGGCGTTCGGAATTGTATGAATACAGCAGCCATTGACCCTTCACTGAATTTTAAACCAACCAGAGCAGAGGCTTCTTATTTTCAAAGGCCTGGCATTACAAGGGGAAACAACCATGCATTGAGAATCACTGTGTATGGCAATATGACAGGATCTCCAGTCGACCTCAATTCGACAACAAACAAATATAGTGAGTAGAACTATTTCTCATGAATTCTCTGTTTCTAATATTTTCTAGCAACGTTACGTTCACAGCTTAGTGCTCTTCAATATGAAGTTCAAAATGGCTACTCCAGACTATGCGACGTTGCTTCCTGTCCATTCGGTCCAGGAGAGACATCTTTCACTTATCAGTTCAACCTCAGTAATGCTTACCAAGGCATTGCGTTTAATACGAAATTTGTCCTGCTCAACTCGGTAGATACGTCAAATGTATTTGGTTGCGTTGAGACGGAAACCGCCCCAATAATGGAGTCTTACGCATGGTATTTTCTATTGTTTTGCTTATTCGGCATTGCAATGTTTATTGGTGCCACTTTCCTTCTTACGGCCTATCTCAACCCATGGACTGGAACAAAAAATGTTTACTTATGGAGCAGTAATTATGGGCATGACAGTAGTGTAATACGATTAATAACGCCAGGATTTTTCGATTTTTTCAAGTACTTGCAATTTGCCGTATTCCTGGCCAGTCTATCTCTCGACTACCCTGCTTTTTTGCAACCCATCGTCTCAACTTTTGCCTGGAGTTGTCTTTTATTTCCTACTTCTCTGTTGGCTCCTGACGAGGGCAAACTGCACGATGGATTGTATGTAAGCAATTCGACGTACGGCCTACAATCTATAGGCCAGCTTAATCAAATATCCAACGTCAATTATATTTGGGGCGAATTTATGATTTATGTGTTAATAGTAACAGGTGGGGTTGTCTTATTTTGTGAGGTTGTGGCTCTTGCTACGTGGGCCTGGCGGAAGTACCGCGAGGATACTTCAGATATGAGATCGCGCAACTTTTCTTTCATCACTGGTTTAGTGCTGAGAATCTTTTTTAATCTTTTTGCCTTGCCTTTGCTAGTGTTCTCGTTTTTTCAATGCTTCATGACGTCTCGTGGAGCGCACGTTTATTTAACAGTCTTGGCTGCCTTAGTTATTGTCACTTGGGTTTTAGTTGCTGGGTTTGTGAGTTATCATTTAGTAACCACCCAGCCTCGACATGCTCTCTTCGACGACCTAAGTATAATTCTGCGATATGGAACGTTTTACAATACCTATAACGAGGCAGGGTCTTTATTCTTTCTGGTGGATCTTGCCATTACATTGTTTCGAGGAGTTACTATTGGAGCTATTCAAATTTCAGGCCTTGCTCAGATAATCCTGTTAGCAATGATAGAGCTTATCTTTTTCTTTTGCACTCTAATTATGAGGCCCTACGATAAAGAGACCAGTATGAATCTCATATCTTGTCTTTATTCATTTGTACGGTTTTCTCTCATTTTTCTGTCTTTGCCATTTCTGGGATCCTTGGACATTGACGTTGTGGTTAGGCAATGGCTTGGTTACGTGATCCTTCTGATCCATGCACTGGTGACTTTACTGTTTCTGATGCATAGCATTCAGGTCACAATTGAAGTTATATCACGGTACAATGGGGTAGGCGCAAATGGAAAGATCGGAGCTATTTACAGTTTGAAGCAGTTATCCCGGCGTAGACGGAAGGTTGATCCTCCACAGGATAGGAAAGAACAGCCATCTTATGCGGACAGTGAAATGCATAAGAAAGGCGCTTCTTTAGACAGCCGAGCTATTCTTTATGCCGAGGATAGAACTAGCAATGGAGGCTTGTCCCCAGTTTTCAATGGACCTGGCGAAGAGAGCAGTGTGGCTACTACATTGCTGTCTCGGGGGTATAACGCTGCATATGGAAATACAGGAACAGTTACGCACAGCTCAATTGCAAACCGTGAATCTGTATTTGACGACCTTAATGTCTCTTCACCGATTTCTGACATATCTTCACCTGGAGGAAGTGCTCCCCTTAGCGCCAATCCAAATGGCCGCAACTCTGGGGGTTATTATCGTAAACCTCGATACCGAACCAACTCCAATTCGCACGACTGGAGTAATGCCAACCAGTACATGTCCAAGGAAGGACCCAGTGAAGAAGGTAATGAAGATGATGCTACGACTGACAAGAACGGAGCTGAGTTAGATGCCATTAGGATGGGCATTGTTTCACCTCCTCCAGCAGGCGTTGATTACGCCGTACGAGAGGCAGACGTATATTATACTAAGCATGGACAATATGCACCTCCCAGTAAAAAGAAGAAGCGACACCGCAAGAGAAAAATCAGTGAAGACGAGAATATTCCGGATGAGGAAGAGCACGCCTACGACTACGGTAATTTTGGATCCATTGATTCAAACAGTTATCCACAACCTGTTAGCCGACTGTCAGACTATGATGAGACTAAGGGCCTGAAAACCGATATAGGCGACCATGGAGAAAGAAAAGCATCAAGTACTCGTCTTTCACGTGATCCCAACTCACTAATTGGACTACTTGATGGTGAAACATTTGACGATATCCAAGAGGAGAGATCCGACAAGGCTGGCACATCCAGTGGTAAAAATCAAGAAAGCACAGGATTTCTCAAGTGGTTCAAGGAAAAGAAACAGACTTTATTTTCGAAGGACCATGAAGAACCGTCGATTGAGCCTAAAGGGTTTGAAGTGATTCGACGTGGGCCAATCCGTCCATATCGCAAGTCTGAATCTTCCGCAGTGTCCAGCAGCGACATGGACAGTTCTACTGAGAGCGAGTCAGAAAATGAGGAATATCAAGAACAAGAACTCAAGCAGCAAAAAGAAAGCCTATATGCGGAGAATACCTTAGTACCTTTTTATTCACCAGATCCTCCTCGCAGAAAGATGAGTGTAATGAACCCTGGAGACCGAAATTCAATAGTCCAAGGTGAAAACAGTGCTGCCAGAGTTTTGTCTGGCTCATCGTTGCAACCTGTTGTAAAGTCAAGCTCTGCGACATCTGGTCACAACCGCATTCCTAGCGGTAATAGTAGTGGTGGCACAGCTACTGCTGCTGCTGCTGGAGATGACGAGGGTACTTTCATATTTCCTTCATCATCAACCGTCTCACCTTCAAGTCCTAGTCGGTCAACACCAGCCTTACGTTTACTGACATCAAGCGTGGCACTTCATAAGCCGACAGCCTCTTCTCAGTCCTTAATAATACCTGAGTCTCATGCTAGTACTAATGCCCCTGCTACAACTACTAATAATACTACTAATTAATCATGACAATGACTATCCTGGCAGGGTCTAGACTGAAGATTTCGCTCTTATTGTTTGATGAATATTTATTATTTTTCCTATTTATTTATTTTTCGAAATATTTCATAATGTTTATTATTATTATTATTATTATTATTATTATTATATTACTATTTTTATTTTATTTATTCTTTCATTTGTATTAACTTTGGCATCATCATCTCGTGTTACCTTTTGATCATCGGAACCGGAGCCACCATCGCCCTCGTCCTGTCGTTTTGTACACTGCGACAGCTTAAAATTTCTGAACGAGTCGTCACGATTTCACCCTCAACCGAAGAGTTCCGTGCATATATCACTATATTTTTGTTTTGTAGCAATATGTGGATAGCGTTGCAGTAGTTTTAGACTTAGTGGCATTGTTATATAGAGACATTTATTACTTTTTTCACAGTGCTAGCCAATAACAGCGCGGTAATCCATCTTAAAGCGGAAATAAAGTGCTAAAAAGCAAAGAAAAGTTGTGATATTTTGATTTTTTTTTTTGTTTTACCCAGCAGCAGCAGCATCGAAAACGAAAACGAAGCAGCAAAAACAAAAAACAAAAAACAAAAATATCCACTGTCCACTGTCCACTTCCCACTGTCCACCAACAAAAAAAAAAAAAAAAAAATTACAAAAATACAAAAATAAATCAAATTTCAACTTTTCTTTCTTCTTCTTCTTTCTTTCTTCTTTACACTCCTCATCCAAGGATTTACTCTCCTACTCTTCTCTAGAGAATTCAATTTCAATAATTGCATCCATCGCAATTGATTCTATTTCATTAACAAATCCATTCCATTCATCTCGACCCCCCTACTTCCATTCTCCCATACTCTTTCAGCCCAGTCCAATATTCACAACCTCATCCGTCCCCTCTCCTGATCTCAATTTATTCATTGGACTACAACTATGGCCACTCCCACCACTTCCAGAAAACATCTCAAGAGTCAGAGTGCTTTTGTAAGTATCATCTCATACTCCATGGTGTGATATATTGAGTTACGCCTGTCTGGTCCGTGTCACTACTGTCATTTCATGCTTCCTGCTTCGTCATGGGCAGGGGCACCAGACCCAAAGCCAAACCACAAGCAAGCCACAGCAAAAGTATAGACAATTTAAAGACAACCCACAATTATCTTTCCCCTATTTGAATCATTACTCTGGGGCCTGGTGATGTACTGGTCTGCTTTTTATTTATTTTTTTGTTTCTTTTTGGGTTGTCTTTTGATGCCTGTTGCTGTGCTGCTCCGACTTTCATGGAAATTCCAACGTTTTAGGTTTCCACGTGGTTTGTATTGATGCGTGGTCTAGCACACTCCTGTGATCTATCCTCCTGACTCGCCAACTGGCTCAAATAGTCCACCAATCCAAGAGAATATTTTGCTAACCTCTTCTCTGTGTATATAGGCCTTTGACAACAGTGCTACCACTGTCGCTGCTAGTCACATGCGCAATGCCCTCAACAAACTCGCAGATACCGTTGAAGACCCTGAACAAAAGCGCAAGTTTGAAAATGAAATGGACAACTTCTTTGCCCTCTTCCGTCGCTACCTGACTGACAAGGCCAAGGGTAACGCCTTAGAATGGGAGCGTATTAACCCCCCCAAGCCTGAACAGGTTGTTGACTACAGAGGTATTCAAGGAAATGAGACCAAGACCGATAACTTGTCGAAGTTGGCCGTTCTGAAACTGAATGGTGGTCTAGGTACTTCCATGGGTTGTGTTGGTCCCAAGTCTGTCATTGAAGTCAGAGACGGCAAGTCCTTCCTCGACCTTTCTGTCCGCCAGATTGAGCATCTTAACCGACAATACGAGACTAACGTCCCCTTCATTCTCATGAACTCGTTCAACACTGACGAGGATACACAAACCATCATTAAAAAATACCAAGGCCATAGCATTAACATCAAGACCTTCAACCAGTCTCGATTCCCCAGAGTTTACAAGGACTCACTTCTCCCTGTCCCCAAGGACTTTGACGATTCCATTGACTCTTGGTATCCTCCTGGTCACGGAGATTTGTTTGAGTCTATTGCCAACTCTGGTGTTCTTGATGAGCTAATTGAGCAGGGCAAGGAAGTTTTGTTCATCTCCAACGTCGATAATCTTGGTGCTGTTGTAGATGTTAATATCCTCGAGCACATGCTGGAATCCAATTCAGAGTACATCATGGAATTGACTGACAAGACCCGAGCTGATGTTAAGGGTGGTACCATCATTGACTATGACGGAGATGTACGTTTGCTTGAAATTGCTCAGGTCCCCAAGGAGCGTACCGAAGAGTTCAAGTCTATCAAGAAGTTCAAGTACTTTAACACCAATAACTTGTGGATTAACCTCAAGGCCATTAAGCGTGTTGTCGAGGATAACGAGCTTGCCATGGAAATCATTCCCAATAACAAGTCCATCAAGGTCAAGGGTATGGATGTTGAAGTCCTGCAATTAGAGACCGCTGTTGGTGCTGCCATCCGTCATTTCAAGGGTGCTCATGGTGTCAACGTTCCCCGTAGACGATTCTTGCCTGTTAAGACCAGTTCTGACTTGTTCTTGGTCAAGTCTGATCTTTACTCACTTACCCGTGGTCAACTTGAAATGTCATCCTCAAGATACGGTGGAGCTCCCTTGGTCAAGCTTGGAGGTCACTACAAGAAGGTCAGTGACTTTCAAAAGCGTATTCCTTACATTCCTTATATCATTGAGCTGGATCACTTGACAATCACTGGTAACGTCACTCTTGGAAAGAACGTTACTTTAAAGGGTACTGTCATTATTGTATGTGAAGAAGGCAAGAAAATCGATATTCCTAATGGAAGTGAACTAGAAAACGTAGTCATTACTGGAAGTCTATCTATCCTTGAGCACTAAATGTGTTTTGTCTTTCTTGGTGGAAAGAGGAGAAGGTTGACTATTTTTTTTCTTTATATATGTTATATATAAAACTAAAAATAAAATGAAAAGATGCAAGGTACAGATCGTTTCAATATATTTTGTATATTAATAGTATATTAATTTTGTTTTGTAACCTACATAAGTGAAAAAGACTGGGTTCCCTCTGTCCTCATCTGTTTCGTGTGAATATAAGCGATACTTGGTTTAGACTCCTTTCAGTTTAGTGCTTGGTTATATTATGGTTAAGACTTCATGTTAAAATCCAGCCATATTCTTTAAGTGAAAATTTTCAAATCCATGACGACCAGATATCATGTTTCTCTTCATTATTTTTATATGTTATGCAAAATTTCAAGTCGCTTTCTTAGGTGATGAACAAATTACATCTGAGTTGACATGAAATAAACCATATTGACTCAAATTGAGTTCGGATGATGCTGATTTTAAATGTCGGCTTCCTCTTCTCTATCTCTCTTTTCTCCTCTTTAAAAAAAAAAGTCATATTGTATATATAAATAAGACTTCTATGACACGATATTATGGCCTGCCAACACTTGTCTTGTCTATCCATTCTATCGATTCTTTCCAATATCTGAAATCCAGCTTGTTAGAAGCGGCAACAACAGCACCTGTCTCAGGATACATGCTCTGCAACAACTCATATCCGCGAGAGTCCTTTTCGTTAGCTAGCATGGATGCTGCCGTTACCCTCAAAAATATCCAAACTGCTTCATGGCCCGGCACAATCTTTGAAAACTCAATCACCTCACGCTGGTACTTCAGTCTTACATCTATACTTGTCTGATAATCAAGTAGAAAATCAAGATAAGACCATGCTGAAATATCACTAACATGAGATTTGCAAAACTCAAAAACTGTTGGTAATATTAATGCCACCCCATCTTGACTGGTCCTGGTCATCTCTGTAGGTGTGGTATAATTTAAAACAAGCCAACGGGCGTAACTCCAAGCATAGTAATTTTTTGGATGAAGTTCGCCTGCTTTGAGCACTAATCGAATTTCATCCATCACATTAGGCATATTTTTAGTAGGGCCATTGTCGTCTATTAGCGTGATATAAAGCCACTTTCTATGTTGCCAAAGCATCGGCGATTTTGTATGTTTATGTAACGGGGATGTGAACAAAATGTCGAGCCACCTGAAATCATCTTTGATCCTTGCTTGTCGTAGAAAATTTGTAGGAGCGGATAAAATGAATCGTTTTCGCACATTGATCGCTGTCAAATTTTCAAATGTTACTAGTTGTACGAGTGTTGAAAGATCAAGCAGTCTTCTGTTGTTGTCCTTTCCCTCTTTCGAGGATGATGATGAAGGTGATTCAACATCGTCTGTGCCAGCTATCACTCGATCGAATTCTCGGACGGCACTTCTAAAAACTACATTAAGTTCTTTTTTAGGAATCCCCAGTACACCTTCAGCTATGACAAAAGGGCCACGAACAATCAAGTTCAATTCATCTAGACTATCAGGCAGGTCTGGTTTCTCTGGTATGATTTGGATGCGTTTCCTGTTTCATTGTGAATGATAGTAGTTAGTATTATTTTGAAGAAAGAGCATTTGAACAACTTCAATGCAAACTATCATACGTCTCTGGATTGTTCAATGCATCAAGTAAAAGTGTTGAGAGGGTAGTAGGATCCATTTGAAGAAGTTGATATTGTAGAACAATGGATTGTATAAATAAATAAATAAAATGTGGTATAAAGCTAAAACTGATATGTACGTTGAATTTATTTCTCCCATTAACCAGTTTGAAATTTACAACCATATAACAATCTGAGCAGTAAAAATATTGATACCATATAGAAAAGCTATATACATAGGAAAAACGAAATCAGAGTTAACTCATGTAATTAGACGTAAAAATACTTGTATAATACATTAAATGATTTTGTAGATAAGCTCAAGTTCTAAAGTGTTCCTTTCAAGATGATTTAAGGACTCTGTGCCTAACTTTACAAGCTTTATAATCCAAAAAAGACGATGAATAAACTATCCACGCTATTCAACAGTTTTGACGTTAATTAAGTATGGCTAATTGATGTAGTAAATAAGTTGATTTATTTGGAATTGTTTGATAAAACTAATACAAACAAGATAATCAACTCGTTAGGATCGAAAAGTAAGCAAAAATGCCATCTAACTATTTGTAACTAAGTACATACCATGTGAAAACATTGGCAAATCAAATTGAAAGAAATTCTGTTTAAATGAAGCGTACAATTTGTCAATATAATACCAAAAAACAAAGAAACAAAATGACAAAGGTCCAATTCATATAAGCCTAAAGATGACAAAAACCATAATCCGGACGGTTAGTGTAGTGGTTATCATCTTCGCCTTCCAAGCGAAGGACAGGGGTTCGATTCTCCTACCGTTCAAACTTTTTGCAATTGCTTTTTTTATGAATACAACATTTTTCAGCATTAACAGAGGAATATGTTGTTTTGATATCTCTCATGCTCAGTAAGGTCTTATATGTGTTAGACTCTTTTTGTCTGTTTTCTTGTGACCTTGACTAAAGAAAATAGTATGTACAGTGATTAAAGTATAAACCTCATAATACTTGTACAATGAAAGGCATAGGTCAAGATTAAAATTGATTTCAATGCTTCTATACTTGAATAAATTAAAGCTTTATTTCTTTATTCTAATCAATTAGCGGCGCTTCTTGTAGATAAGTCTGTCTTTGTTCTATGAAAATGAAAAATCGAGCAAACCTTGTTTAAGTTGCTGGTAGATTGTTGCTTAAATTATGGCCGCTGTTTTAGTATGAGCTAAATAAAGCTATATAACATCTCACCATGAATGCTCAATCCAAGTCAGTCACTTCAAAAAGGAGCTTGAGAACTAAGCAACCATTTAAGTAGTATTCTAATTTCAAAGGCTATGAATGCTTTTTGTTCTTTTTTTCAGGCTGAAGTACTATTAAACATTGATGAAACTAACCTTAGCTAAACTTAAGTTGTAAATGGTCGCGATTTTCAAATGCTTAGGTCAAGATAAAAGTTAGCAATGGTATTCCCATGAGTTGAAGAGTTGTTTCAAGGCTTGGAGGCTTGCTATAGTTTCAAAAATGATGAACATCATTCCAAGTTATAATTAATAATAGTCCAGAACCTGTGTAAAAGAAGATATAAGCTCAATTTTTTAGATGCCTTAACAAAGCATTTAGAAATGTTGAATACTATTCTACAGATGTACAGAGTTCAAACAAAAGATAACCATAATGAAACTTTAAGAATAGAAAGCAAAAACCTAGAAGTTTTGATGAGATGTTGACTGATCTTCCTTTTATTTTATTTTCCTTTCCAACTCACTTTACAACAGAGTGGCTTTTACCATTGCAATTCAGAATCATGGCAAGTAAAGATGTAAATAACCTTTGGACTGGGTTTTCGTGATTGTAATGTACGACATTCCTATGCAATTGCTCATTGGAATGTTTGTAACCCCAATTTTGGTTTGGATTTAGTAATATTCAGCTTTGATACAATAGTTTGAATGAGTTCATAAAAATATACATTGAATACTTGTCAAGAGCTATAAAACTATCCTTTGCTCAAAGTCATTAAACAAGAATTGAGTTCAGGACATGAAATCAAAGAAGATCAAAAGAAGTTGCAGCCAAGTTAGCCATGGCGTGACGGCGATCCTTGCCAGCAGTAATAGATTGCCAACAATCATGCGTTTTAAAATGACTTGCCATTTCTAAAATAACAAACAGAAGTATCACGTCTAAATGAAAAAAAGTTATGAACAACAAAAAACAAACAAACAAACAATTGAGTATAATAATAAAAAAATCATTTAAAAATGGATTTATGATTTATTCAATAAGAATATCTCAAGATTCAAATAGCTGAGCGGCAGCTTGTTCTAAATTGCCATTATGACGATCAAGCGCGGCCACTACCTGCTCTCTTGAAAATCCTAGCTGCATCAGGCTTCCAATAGTTTCTTCGGAATGTGATTTCCCCGGTTGTCTTTGCTGCTGGGGTTGGCTGATTTGACGAAGACGTTTTGAAGTAGAAGCTGTTGCTTGGGAAGACGCAGGGCGAGTAGGAGATAATGGGGCAGCTGACGTGGAAGTTATGTTGGCAGAAGATGAGGAAGAAGATGATGGGGTTCCATGTGATGATGAAGAAGGGCCAGCAGCAATATTAGGTTTATTATTTGAAATCACTCCAGGTGCTAGACCCTCTGTAAAGCTCTTTGGAATTTCAGATTCGGGCAAAAATGGAATTTCTGTATCAGCAATGACGAGGACATTACGCTTCAGATCGATTTGCGCCTGATACTTTTTAAGGAGGTCTAGACCCAATAAAAAGTCAACAGACTTGCCTTCCATAACGGTAAAACTGGCTGCGAGCACAACGTCACCTACAAGCAATGGCGAGGTATGTACGCGGCCAAGAATTTTAGCAGTGCCCACACCCATTGCAACACCTTGGAATCGCCGATCAATCAAATGACTAAGGGAGCAAGCTTCAGCACATTCTGGACTCATGATAGTAGCCTGGGCTCCGGAATCAACAAATGCCTTGACCGGATGGCCATTAACCCTGATGTTGACGTACAACATTGTAACACTGGCGAAAACCTCCGGGTTCTCCTCGAGTGCAATATTGAAATTTTCCATGATACCTGAGAAAGTTAGCATCTCATTTCCTAAGTAAATTGCACAATCATCTACTTACCATCAGCTCGAATGCTGTTTAAAATAATTTGTTGACTCTCTGGGTCATATGGATCTTCCTCCAGTTTCTTCAATGCTGCTCTTCTATTCTTTTCTTGAACATACCTATCCCGTTCAATCTTGACCATTTCTTCACGGAATGCTTCAGGATTATCGATCTTATCTTCTAGTTGAGGATACTGCTGTAGAGCGCCACTCCTAAGAGTTGGCATTTGAAGCATTTGTTTTCGAACTCTTTCGATTTCAGAATAAAGAGATGCCTCATTGCTAGAACCGATAATTAGTATACATGCAAGAAGGGGAGATATCAGGAGTTACATACAAATTAGCTCCATTTTGATCATTATCACCGCTAAGGCGAAGTTGTTGTTGACTTGACATGAAACGCTGACGCTCTTCTTCCAAGAATTTAGCAACAGCTTCTTTATCACGAACCAGTATCATATCTCCGTCTGTGAACCCAAGCAATTTAAGGGATTGATCAGTCTCGGAGAGTTGCTTTGAGTTGTAGTAAACAATCTGCTTGTCGGCGGGAATTTCTCCTTCAATCTCAATTAGACCCATGAGATCTAGAAGGGTCATGTCTTGCCCGACTTCTAGTGTCAGGAAGCTTTCATTGCTATCAAAAGTAACTAAAAGCTGCATAGTTATTAAATGGGGGATAATAAAGGATGAAGGAAACAAGAGTGAGAGAAAAAAGGTTATGAAAAAGCACAATATATAAACGAGACCAAAAAAAAATAATAATAATAATAATAAATTATATAAAACCCAAGTGGCAAGAATATTGATAATTCACAAATGAACTGGATTTTCAACGCAATAATAATATTTCCAATGGTCGCCGTCACAAGAAGCAAAAGAACAGTAACAACTGAGGTTAAAACTGTGGTAACAAAGGTGCGCAAAGTCTCAAACCCACGGAAATCACAGACTAAAGCTGCTCCTGTCAAGGCCAATGCCACACCTACTCCCATCAAACCCACAACCGACATCCCCGTCGTCAAGTTTAAAGTGGAAACTGAAATAAAAACAACAGTGAAGTCATCATCAGGTGAATTCATACCAGAGTTCAAACAAGCATTGGAAAATGTGCGATCCGTGGATCCATGGTTAGAACACTTGTTTGACAAAGAAAGTCTGTTCTTGAAGCTGTTTGGAGCAAATCCAGACCGAGACTCCAAAACTCCAGATGAACTATTACAAATGCACTACGAGTCTCTTTTACGAGGAATTCTAGCCCAGCAAATTAGCGGAGCTGCTGCCAACTCAATTAATAGGAAATTCAAAATGCTCTATAGAACACCTTCCGGAGATATGGCAGTGCCTGAAAAAGCCCTAGACTACACTGAATTGATTCCTCCTAAGGACCAGGTAGAAGAGATTGCAAAGCTTGATAAATCACTTTCATTTCCTACGCCCCAACTGGTAGCTAAGACTCCGATAGAATTACTGAGGACTGCTGGGTTGTCAGCCCGCAAGGCAGAATATGCTATTGGCTTGTCGCAAGCCTTTGTGGACGAAAAGTTGGCACTGGACTTGTTCATTAACGGAACTGATGATGAAATTGTCGATGCGCTCGTATCATTGAAAGGAATTGGTCCATGGTCGGCTGACATGTTTCTTCTATTTGGTCTACGCAGGCTTAACGTTTTTTCCTTTGGCGACTTGGGCATTCAGCGTGGTGTCTCCGTGTACCTAGACCAGAGCCCCTACATCAAGGCTCAACTTGAATCTGTGGACTGGTCGGAACATGTTACGGAAAAGGAACCCGGCAACTCTGCAAGGTCCGCGCGTACCGTCGCCAAAAAGGTATCAGCAAAGAATGGTAAAAAAAGTAAATGGAAGGTACCGGACAAGACTACTATGGAATGGATTGCAAACAAGTATTCGCCATATCGGAGTGTGCTCATGCTCGTTCTTTGGCATCTGAGTGCTATGGACCTCAGTGCCCTTGAGAAAACCGAACAAGACAAACCTGACTCAATAAAAACAGAGTAGAATTAGTTCTATAAAAACATAAACAATAAATATTCCTTTTTTTTCTTTTTTCTTTCTTTCATTAGATTTACAGCTCTCCGCCTGGGACTAGCATGCAAATGCTGTTACCGTTCAAAAGCATTTTAGATCGCTTGGTGGTTTGGCCAGAAGCATCGTACTCAGTAACATCTTCTAATACCATGTTGACAAAGTCGTCAAAACCAACAAGAGTACCACTGAACTCATGCTCGTCCTTCATTATAACCCAAATCTTGGATCCAATACAAGTATCGACCAATTCTAGTTCCAAGGTTAGTCAAAACAACATTTGCCTTGGGATGGCGCGGTAAAACATACCTAGAGGTAGCAGCTGAGGAGCAGCAGGAGTAGCCTCTGCAGAGGCATTGATGGCAGGTGCACTTGATTCTGTGGAAGGTGCTGACATGGTTGTAAATTAATGGTTGATCAGAGTTGGTGGAGGAGAGCGAAGTTCTAAAAAAAAAAAAAAAAAAAAAAAAAAAAAGAATAGAAGGGTTAGGATCACAATATCACCATTTTGAATTTATTATTGTACGAAAACATCAGTAATGACAGGCAATAATTTCATAGATTAAAAACTAGTATTTACATAGACTCTATAAACTACTCATCCATGTCGTCAGAGTCACTTAACTGACGCGTCATGTTATACCAACCTCCGCCCGAAAACTGGGCTTCACTAGGCCCCAAGGACTCAAACTCTTGCAACTCGTAAAAAGGCATAATCTTCTTATGAACGAGAATTGAAATACGATCGGCAATGTGCAATGTAGTCATTCGCTGAATGTAGTCCTTAAGTAGCACAGTTCCAATAGAACAGCCTTGGTACTCAGGATCCACGACAACCGCGTGGATGGCAATAGTTCGCCCATCATTGCGGTGACCGCGTTTGTCGGTCTTGATATCTTTGACTCGATAGTGCTCGTCGAGGTCTGGAATTTCCATCGATTCGTCGGTGACAGTGTCTTCGTGGATCTTGGTGGCTAGAATATGAGCAATGAGATGCTCAGAAGCTTCGGTGGATGTGACTGTGTGAATGCCAAATGCATTGTCTGGGTGATCCTCGTCATCACTATCATAATCTGGAACAGATCCCTTACCAGTGTACTTGGGATCCTTGTACTTGCGAATGAACAAACCAGCACAGAGTTCAGGGCAAGCTTTGAGTCTATAGCGGATCTGCCAGGATTGAGTTAGAAGTTTAAACAACAATGTGAGTATTTGAGTTTCTCAAATGGTTTTTACCTTTTCTGGGGAAGCTCTCTCTTCTAGCGGAAACCCAGCAGTTTCTACACGCACGCACTGATCCAGATCAGCTTCTCCGAGAGGACGAATGAAAGAATGTGGAGGTAATTCTTTGGTCATTTTGTTAGGAAAGTGAATGGATGAAGGGAGGAGACAGATGGGACCTTGAACCTCAACCACGAAATTTTATGGGTTTACAGTTACTTGAAACATAACCAACTGCTGAGTCATGCAATAGAATATTCGTATTAACTTTTTTTTGTAATTTTTTTTGTAATTTTTTTTATATATTTTATTATAATTTATGGCCCAACCTAAAGAGTTGGAAAGCTTACGAAGGATTAAATGGAATGCCTTCAAAAGCAAATTGAAGGTCCTCCATTTTGTAAGAGGATGAGGAAGACGCAGAGGACGGCATGGGAGGATGTGGGGCTGGCGGAAAGGAGCCAAAATGGTGGTGTTCAGCGCCATCAACTTCGAGTTCTTCGAGTTCGCTGAACAGCGCAGAAAGGTTAGAAACATCGTTGGTTGAAAGAGGTTTGGTCGATGCAGAGGATGAGGAGGATGTGTGTTTCTGCGACGGCACTTGTGAAGGGTTTCCCGTCCCATTTTGTATTCGGTTGTAGTAGTTGAGTAGATGAGAAGTGTTTTCATGATTAGCAGTCGTATTCATTGAGGATTGTGAGGTGGGCCGTGTTTTCGTCGGTGACGTCGTCATAGACGGCTTGAGTTTATTGGAATTGGGCTGGTCATAGTAATGATGATGATGATGGTGATGATAGTTGTGTTGGTGAATTGCAATCTGCTGGCCTGAAGCAGCAGCCATTTTGATAAGGGCCTCAAGGCTGCTGCCGTTTAACCCATGCTGGACGCTGTTCATTTGTTCTAATTCAGATTCATCCATTTCCCCACTGGGGCCTTGCTGCTCACCAGATTTGCGGAGTCCCTTGTCCAGTGAAAATGTATAATATGTAGTAGTTCGTGTGTAATCGTCCTGAGCGGCAGCATTAGAATCCTTGGGCGCCGGAATAGGGGTGGCCTTTACCTGCTGAAGAAGTGCGCTAGTCATTGGTGATTCAGGAATTGGCCCACTGGGAGAGTATTCTTCGCGTGCTCGGTGCATCATGCCTGCTACAGACATGGGGTCGCCGCCTAGGTAGTTGTTAGACGTGCCATGTGGTTTGTACGTGTCGAAGGTTGGGGGTATGGCCATGACAGACATTCGAGAGTCTGCCGAATTGGGTGTAGATGGTGAGTAGAGGTTTAAAGGAGGAGAGGTAATTGAGGGATGCCCTTGGGCG
The DNA here is from genome assembly GCA_030570935.1 of Geotrichum klebahnii. Taxonomy (NCBI): domain Eukaryota; kingdom Fungi; phylum Ascomycota; class Dipodascomycetes; order Dipodascales; family Dipodascaceae; genus Geotrichum; species Geotrichum klebahnii. The sequence continues at coordinate 25,460 of JAJLWW010000095.1, forward strand.
TTGGGTTTTGGATATGGAGGGCCCATGTTGCCAATATTTGGCTTAGGGTCAGTCATTACAGAGTCTTCCATGTCAACGCTGTTTCTGTGTTCATCTGAGTTATCATCCCTCATCATATCCGAATCGGTGCTGCTTCGCTTTCGTTTTGTCGGTTTCCTAGCAGGAGGAGGAGCACCCTTGGGTAAAACAGAGGCGACAATTTTGCGCCAACGGTTCCGACATGTCAGCCCTGTGCGACCTTCCATGTACTTGGAAATAATACGCCACTGAGTACCATGGGTCTCTACAAGCTGCTTTAAAGTGCCGTCTTCTTCCTTTGTCCATTCGCGTAAACGGTCGCGGACGCTGGGGTCCAACACGTCATTATATCGCTTCGAGCACTGGTCGTCAGTACGACCTGGTATGAGCTGGGCTATTTTATTCCACACAGACCCCATTTTTTCAAAGGCCTCGAGGAGCACTCTGTCTTCATCCTCGGTCCATCTGCCGCGCTTGAGCGTGGGATCCAGTGAGTGGAACCAGCGCTTACGACAGTCCTTGTTGGTTCTATTTTCAAACTGGGCGCTGATTTGGTCCCAGTGACTGTTCTTGCCTCGCTGATCACCCCAGTGTGCCACTAGTCGTCGCAGCTTTTCGTCTTCTTCGCGAGTCCACACGCGCCGGCTTCTTGCCTTTGTTGGAATACCCAGTGCTGAAGTGAGTTCTACAGTTGAGGGGTGCTTGGACTTGCCTGCCGACATGGGCCGCACCGAGTCGTCGTCCAGGTCCACGACAAGACCGGTGGCGGTTGTGTTTATCGGAGGGAGTTCCAGACTGTCAGGTTCGCTATTCATTTGAGGGTAGCGTGTAGCGGTCTGTCTAATCCAAGAGTCATTTTATTGGAGGGAGGTAGGCGATGGGAGAGTTTTACAGGGTAAGGGTGTGGGGTGTAAACTGGGAAAGCTCGGTTAATGTGGGCATTAAGAAACACTATGAAGAGGAGACTGAGGAGGTGGAAGAGGGAGGGGTTTCAAAAAGGCCATTACGAATTGATAAATCATGTTAAAAGTGTTAAAAGGAGCTAAGAAAGACCTTAAGAGAGAAGGTTTAAAAAAGGGTTTAATCTAATGAAAATATTGAGGAAACAAAAAAGTGATTCAACACAGGTCATTGAACGCTAAGGCCTTTCCAGGGACAAAGCCGTTTTAATGGAAAAGATTGTAGAACAGCAGGGAGCAACAAGAGGAGCAGAGAGAACTTGTCAAGTCCCGAGTTCCGAGTCCGAGTCTGCGGGCCAACCAACCCTCCGTGTATTGGCCCGATGTTATTCCTATCTTGGCGCGCAGATAGCTTGGTTTCGTGTGCCGCCACCCCCTCTCCCTCTTCGTCCATGCTGAGAGTACAAACTCCCACCACGCGAAAACATAAAAAGGCGCGTAGGTCCACCACACCCTCTTAACCCTCCTCCCCTACAAAGTAACCACATCCTGTTATCACCAACCATGGCATCTCGTGCTCAATCTCCGTTTAGTTTGAACCCCAAAACGGTACTCGTGGACCGCGTCATGTTTCTAATTGAAATGCTCAATGAACATTTTCCGCGGCCGCACCAAATCTTTGCCTTGAACCAGCATCGAATGGGTCGACCAATTCATGTACAAATCCGAGATGGCCAGAATGATGACAACAACAACGACGACGACGAGACCAAGTCTGTTGACTCGACACCATTAGCCACTGTTATATACGAAATCATCTGTAGTCCGGAGTCGTTGGACTCTCAGGGAAACGTGCATAGCGGATGCATTGCCACGATATATGATAATTTTTCAACGTATGCGCTTGGTGCTCTTGAAAAGTACTGGGCAGAGTTTGATCCGGCGACGCAGAGTCTTGAGAGCTACCAGCCGTGGTTTATGGAGCAAATCGTTCCCGACATTGCTGTGACCCGTAGTCTACAGGTGAGTCACCACCGGTCCATCCAGCTAGGAGAAAAGGTGTTTCTGGAGGTTCAGCTGGTGAATGATGCGCTTCAGTCGTCTGCTTACACGGCGAGGATGTTTGATGAGCAGGGCCGGGTGTACTCAGTGATGACACACGACAAGGTCAAAACGGTATTTCCACCTGAGGCGTCGGCGTCGGTGTTTACATTGTCGAAGATGTAATTAGTTGATAATAGTTGATAATTGGTTAATAGTTGAATGATGAATGATGATGAATGACACCCCCCACACGATAAAAAAGTTTACATCATCAGGATCTGTTCCGTGATTGTGACTCGATCTACTTTGGTGTCCCGAGCCCCGGATTCCGACGACGACGACGACGAAGACGAGGACGTTTATTGACGATGAATTTCAATTTTTTTTAATTTTCATTTTTTTTTGTTGTAAATCGGATGATATTACGGCAAAGTTTTTCCGACGAGAGGCCACCTACTGGCAAATGGGTACGCCCCAAGCGCTGACTCATCATACTGGTCTGACTAATAAAATGCGGAAAAACTCGTGAAAGTGGTGGTTAAATGAGTGTGGACAGCAGCAGCGGCAGCAGCAGCAGCAGTTGAGAGGTGAACTTGTGGCCATCCATTGGATAGTTAATACGATTTTAGCAGGGTGGGTAGAAGCTGAATGAGAGTAGTCAATTGGTTGGTGCGAGAGTTTTAACCTTCGCTAGAATTTCATCAAAAGTTTTCCCAAGTTTCTTAAGTTTCTAATTGGCAGTTTGTTCAGTTTGTTCAGTTTGTTTGCTGGTTTGCTGGTTTGTTGGTTTGCTGGCTTGTTCGAGACTTCGTAGATTGCGATTCGAGGCCTCCTCTCTCTCTCCTCAGCAGCAGCAGCGGTCAGTTGGATGTGGAGTTTTTGTCATTGCTTTTTCCAAGGGTTAGGACGGTACTTTGTGCCTCGTACCAGACCAAAATAGCATCTACACTGGCTCTGTTGTTTTTCTTTTTGCCCGTCCCTAGCCCAGCGGCTTTGTGTCTCGACCTTGGGAAGTTTATCTCCTATTTGGGTAAAGTGCTTGAATCTCTTATTCTACTTGGGTGCATTTTGGGTGCTTTCGTTTCTTTTTTTGCTGATTTTTCGGGTTAAATAAATTTTTTAATTTTGTAATTTTCACCGAATTTTTGCTTCTGTGAAAACCTTCTCAAGGCCATTTCAACGCCATTTCAAGTGAATTTCTAGTGAATTTCCATGCGATTTCCATACGATTTCCATACGATTTCAAGACGTTTTCATCCCTTTCAATAAAACCTTTGAAACTCTTTTGAACCTTTTCTTAAAGTCAAATAAAAATTATTTCTAGATCTAACAAGCAGCAGCAGCATCAGCAGCATCACCAGCACAACCACCAACACCACTACAAACACCTTCTTTAACGTCATCATCCGAGGTCTTCTGGTTATTTCATTGTGGTTTTCTTTCCAATTGGTGGTTTCGTTATTTAAATTTGGATTTCTCCGGTTCTTTTTTTTCTTCTTCTTCTTCAAATTCTAATTCTAATTCTCTTTTCTCTCCTTTTTCTTCTTCTTCTTCTTCTTCTTCTTTCCTCTTTTCCTCCTCTTTGTTCTCCTCCTCCTCTACCTCCTCCATCACAATCTACACAAAATGTTCTCTCGTAGAGCCCTCACAGCTGTCTCTCTGACAACTGTGCTCACCTCAGCCACACTGCTCAGCTTGCACCAAGCAAAGGCTGCTGAGAAAAAACTGCCACCTGTTTCATCCGCAGTAACCCATCCTTTGCCTGCCGTCGCAAAACCCCCTCCTTCTCGTCAAGAACTCATCACCAGGCTATCCAAGTCTAATCCCGCAAACCCTGATGAAGTCTATGATATGCTGATTGTTGGTGGTGGTGCAACCGGTACTGGTGTTGCCTTGGACGCCGCATCACGAGGCCTCAAGGTAGCCTTGCTCGAGCGTGATGACTTCTCCTGTGGTACCTCATCTCGTTCTACCAAGCTCATCCACGGTGGTGTTAGATACTTGGAAAAGGCCGTTTTCAACCTCGACTACTCTCAGTACGAGCTCGTTAGAGAGGCCCTACACGAGCGAAAGGTATTCCTCGATATTGCCCCTCACTTGTCATTTGCCCTCCCCATTATGATTCCTGCCCACAAGTGGTGGGAACTGCCCTACTTCTGGGTTGGTGTTAAGGCCTACGATTTCCTTGCTGGAAAGCAAAACCTAGAATCCTCCTACCTGCTTAGCCGTGGAAAGGCCCTTGAAGCCTTCCCTCAGCTCAACCCTGATACCCTCAAGGGTGCCATTGTTTACTACGATGGTTCCCACAATGATGCCCGTATGAACGTTTCTTTGGCTTTGTCTGCCGTCCAATTAGGTGCCACTGTGCTTAATCACGTCGAGGTCACTGGTATTCAAAAGGATCCTGCTACCGGCATGATCAACGGTGTCATTGCCCGCGATCTTGAGTCCGACACCGAGTCCACTATTGCCATCTCCGCTAAGTCTGTTGTTAATGCTACTGGTCCTTTCACTGATTCTATCCGAAAGCTGGACGATTTCCAGACCCGTGAAATCGTTGCTCCTTCCTCTGGTGTCCATATCATTCTCCCCGGTTACTACACTCCCAAGAAACTTGGTCTGCTCGATGCTGCCACTTCTGACGGCCGTGTTATTTTCTTCCTGCCTTGGCAAGGTTCTACCATTGCCGGAACTACCGATCAGCCCACTGCCTTGTCCCCCAACCCAATTCCCTCCGAGGAAGACATTCAGTTCATTCTCAAGGAAGTAAGACACTACTTTGAGGGTAACATGGATGTCCGTCGTGAAGATGTTCTTGCTGCCTGGTCTGGTATTCGTCCTCTGGTCCGTGATCCCAATGCTAAGAACACTGAATCCCTTGTCCGTAACCATCTCATCACTGTCTCCGACTCTGGTCTCGTCACCATTGCTGGAGGAAAGTGGACCACCTACCGTCAAATGGCCCAAGAAACTGTTGAGAAGTGTGTCGAACTATTTAAGCTTAAACCACCCACAACCACTGCCACTGAAACTCTCAAGCTTGTTGGAGGCGAGGACTGGAGTCAACTGCAGTACATTCAGTTGATCCAAAAGTTTAACTTGACCCCCGAGGTTGCTAAGCACCTTTCTGATAACTACGGTACCCGTGCCTTCACTGTCGCTGAGTACCTGGAGCAGCCTGCCAGCCCCCAGTCAGACTCTGTGTCCCAGGCCACCGCCACCGCTGGAAAGCCTCTTATTGCTCCTTACCCCTTCCTCCACGCTGAAATCAAGTATGCCACCAAGTACGAGTACGCAACTACTGCTATCGACTTCCTGGCCCGCCGAACCCGTCTGGCTTTCTTGGACTGCAGAGCTGCCTACGAAGTACTCCCCACTGTCATTGATGAGATGGGAGCCGAGCTCAACTGGTCCAAGGCCAGAAAGACTCAAGAATACAAGGATGGTGTTGAGTACCTGAAAGGAATGGGTCTCCAATTGCAGAACTGAACGACTATAATATCCATAGCATGAATACGAAATAAAACTTTGTGTATATTTTTGAACAGTAGGTATTTGGCTTTAGTAGATTATATTTAGTAGATTATAATACTAGGTACTGTTTAAGTCGACCGTTCACATCTCAGTAATCTTTAATTTTATGTTTGGCCTTAAATTTTCACCACCTTGCTCCCTCCCCTTACAACACTAAAAACAGCAAATATATTTACCGCCACCACCCTTCACTTTAATTTTTTTGTTATCATTTAACCTTTTTGTTTTTTTCCCTCCTTTCTTTTCTTGCAAGTAAAAAACCCACTCCACTCTCTCCTTTTTTATTATTATTTTTGATTTCATTTTATTTATTCATCATTCTCAATTATACCGTTTTTCACAATGGACTTGGCTTATGACCAGCTACAACGTACTGATGTTTCCATTGAGAAATCTGACAATTCAGGACAGACTGCAGAAGCAGGGGGGTCCGCCGATGGTACAACGTCATCATCTTCCAACAATAAAGAAGGCGCCCCAGCAGCTGCCCCTACTACAAGTATCGATAGAGCAGCCGAACGCTTAGAAACAGGAATCGAGACTGCCTTTACTAGAATGTCAGCCGTCGTCAGCCAATCCTCGACTTCTGCATGGGGCACGAAGCTCGGTGGGTTTTGGAGTAAAGTCAAGCAGCAAGGAGGAGTTGCATTGCAAGAAGCTGGCAAGGACTTTCAGGCTGTCAGAAACGAGTTGGATGATTTGCTGACATCTACAGCGACTTCAACAGCTACTAAGGATCAACAACCTCAAAATAAGTCATTGTCAGAATCTCAGGAAGGGTTGGCGTCATCTGTAGAAACACTCAAAGTCTCTGGAACCCAGGCTAGTACCGAGACTGCTGCTACCCCACAGAAACCTACAAATATGTTGGCACTGCTAACGAAGAAAGCACAAATATATATTGATGAATTGGACCGCGATCTTGAGGTTGTGGAGAACACAGCTGGCTCGTATTTGACTCAATTTGGAACTGACCTCAAGTCCTACCTTAAAGACGCTGTAAACGTTGCACCTCCTCGTGACGGTCCAAAGGAGTCAGGAAGCTCCAGTGGTAACGCTGGGTCTTCTGAAGTCCTGTTCAATGTCCCTGAAGATATCCGCAACCAAATCTACTCAACCCGTCTCGATGCCCAACTCCACGCTCTACACACATCACCTGAACCCTTCCTCGTATCACCTGATTCAGCATTTGAACCTTTCCAAGCTAGCTTCAATGTTGACTCGCAAACAGACAGAATTGCCAGTGACTTGGAGACATACCCCAAACTGCGAACGCTCATGGAATCACTAGTCCCTGCTAAGGTGAGCTACGCTGACTTTTGGACTCGTTATTACTTCATGAGAGAACAGATTTCAGGACAAGAAGAGAAGAGAAAGGCACTGTTGAAGCAGGCTTCAGATGCAGCTGCTGCAAGCAGTAAAGGAGGAGCTGAAGATTTTAACTGGGATGACGATGATGAAGAAGAAGAAGAGACGACTACTACTGCTGCTGCTACAACTACTACCACTGCGACTAAAAAACCTGAGACCGCTTCTGAGAAACAGGTTACTGATACACCAACCACCCCAACTACAACCGCAGCACCTAAACTTAACAGCGACTCCCCTACTTCAATTAAATCTCATCCCACATCAGGCTCATCACGACCTTCAAGCGAGTCTTCATATGATCTTGTTTCCAAAACAGCATCCGTCATTGATCTTCCTGGCAACACTACTACTGCATCATCGTCATCAACATCATCGTCTTCGACCAGTACAGCTACTACCAGTACTGTTGAAGCTACTCCTGCCGCAGCTACAGGTTCAAAGGATTCAGCTAAATCAAAACCTGGTCCTTCAGCTTCTGAGAGTGATAGTGATGATGACTGGGAATAGAGAAAAAAAAGAGTCAAAGGAGAAAGCATTATATGATGATTATCAATTGTTTTATATAATAAAAAAAAAAAAAAGATGATGATAATGGTAATGAAACATTACAAAGTAAAGCGGTATCATAAAACCTTTTTTATGAACTACTTATTATTTATACGTTTATACAGGTGTATGTTGTCTTTTTGAATTCTGTAACTCTTGTTGTAGTGACTTAATTAAACATATATGCTTGAGTATAACCTTTAACCCGACTGAGTTTGTAACCATTCCTCGAATTATTCGTTTTATAAAAATTGACTTATCACAAAAAAACAAAACATTTTTATATTCAAACAAAAAAAAAAAAAAAACATATCAAGTGAAAAAATAATAATATACACACAAAATGGATGGCTTGAACGTATGGTTAAATAAATAAAGATATTTTTTCTTCTGCCTATACCTTTTTCCTCTCCAACACAAGTTCAACCCATGGTTTTATTCGTTCAGTACCACCAGACATGTTTGCCTTTTCTTGCTGTGTTGCTGCATCTTTGACTTTGTTTTCGGCTACACTCTCAATCACCTTGACTAATGCCTTGACCCATTCCTGCTTGCTCTCTGCTTCATCAGCATAAAAATCGATAATCTCTCCATTCAAAAACCGGATTCTAAACCCTTCATCAACAAACATAAATGCATCTTCAGTTTCAGCAAATGCTGATTTACGACGCCGTCGCCCTGCACTTGTAGATGATGTGTTACTACCAACAACTACCGTAGGCTCTGTCAAAGTTGACTTGTCTTGAATCACACGAGCTGCCTTGCTCAAGTTAATTGAAACTCGAGGTTTATGTGAAGTCTCACTGTAGGCAGTCAACGTAGGACCGTCAAGTTTGAAATATCTGCGACGCCAATACTTGCAATCACCCCCTAATTGAGATAAATATCCTTCATGTTTGATCGCAGTTCGCTCTTCCTCTTCTTTGGCCAGGATTTCTGCTTGTGCTAGGTCTTCCTTGGTTTTTTGCTCTTTTTGCTGCTGCTGGGCTGCCATACGAAGATCGCTCAGTGCTTCTTTGATAGATCGGGGTAGAGTCTCTTTCTGGGATTTTCGAGGTACAAACATCATTTGCACTTGAAGGGTTCCAATTTGATACGGCTCACGTCTGGTCTTTTTAGGACCTGGGGTGGTACTACTTGGTTTTATCACTGTAGACCATTCATTGTAGCAAGGAATCTCGAATGTAGCGGCACATCCATAGATTTCACTCTCGTACTGTGAAAAAGCAACGTACACACGTCCAAATGACCCATCAACTGCTGTCAAATCTTCCCAGAAATCTTTGACTGGTATTGAAGTCTGGATTGGTGTTCGTTGTGGGCTCATCGCTTTGGTGGGACTGTGTGAAGGTTTGAGTTTGTCAACTGCCGTCTTCTTTTTGGATCCTCCAAACAACTTTGAAAATCCAGTTTTCTTCTCATTAAACTTGCTTGATGCAATTGAAGCAGGTCGTGAAGTGCTGACTGGGGGTTGGACAGTTTTAGGCCACTTAGCTTTTAATGTCATAATAAATTCCAAGTTGGTTCCAACAACAAGTTCAAATTCTTGTTCCATTGACACCTCAGTACTCAACACTTTGTAGGGAGTTGTAATGCTATGCAGTCCATTGTCTAATATCATATTAAACTTGGCGTGCTTGCCTTCAAGACCAGGCAACCCAATCTTCTTAACTTTTAGTACACGAACAAAAAGCCGTCCACGGTCAGATTCTAGCAATTCAGATGTTTTCCGCTTTTGAACAGATTCTAGTGATTCCTCATGAGACTTGACGGTAGTATCAAGCTTTGGTGGCTCTACTAGATCAGTAGAGTCAGCACGAAGCTTTCGAATAGGACCGCTGATTTTCCTCTGGTTTTCCGAAATTCGTCGATCGCTAGTCGCATATACAACTTCTCTCGTTTCTCTCACGTTATATCCTCGCTATTCGGGTTAGTAAAAACAAAATGTCAGTTTAAATTAGACGTACCTTCTCAGTTTTTAAAACTTGATCAAACTCTTTATCCAAGTCGCCGAAAATCGAGTTACTTTCAGAAACAATATCATCAAAATCAAAGGTCAGCATAGGAACTGGAACTGATGAGATCTGATTCACTATATGGTCTAGCTGCTCAGTTGGCTCTTCTTTTAGTTGCTTAAAGGCACCATCGTCTCTAAGAGTACCATTAAGTTCAGCGAGGCGTGAAACCTCGTCAGGAGTCAGACTTGGTCTTACTCGAAGGCGAGACCCAGTGGCAGTGATAGTTTGAGTAGCAGGGTCAGGTTCAAGATCATCATCTTGTTCATACTCAGGCTCGTTTTCATATTCAGGCTCATTTTCATAATCAAACGCATGATCATAATCGGATTGCCGGGCCAATTTATTTTGAGTACTTTCCTCACTTTCCTCCTCTGCACCACTGTCAAATCCACATGAAGCTGCATCATCAAACTGATGAGGCTCAGGGAGAGTTGGAGCAAATTCAAGAAGCGGTGAAGAGGTATCAACTGGCAGACTGCTCCGACTATACCGTTCTCTTATCTGCCGATGCATGGTATCTGAGATCGTCAAGCTACCGCCTGCAGTAGTTGACCCTGCCATCGAATAGAATGGTTCTGTTTTAATGTATTGTCCATCCACGTGAAAGCCTCGTTTCTCTAAAGTAGGGTATTTTGAAGTATTCATGGAGGTGATGCTACTTTGAGCTAACGGAGGATGGTGGATAAAATCTCCGATTGTATCATTACTGTCTTCTTTTGCAGGTTCAAATCTATCATCAACCGGTTCTCTTTTGATTTGTACGATAGGCTCTTCGATAGGGTGCAAATTTGGCACAGGGCTGTTAGCTGAGAAGTTGTTCGAAGAAGTAACGAGTTCGGATTCCTCCTCTTTGATCTTAGGATATACAGGAGTACTTAGTGATGAAAGTGAAGGTAGCACAGGTGGCTCTACTTCTTCAGACTTAATTCTTGCTTCAAGTGGGTGAGACATATCTGGGGTACGTTCCTGATATGCGTTGGGCGCATTGGAAGTATTCCCGAAGTTGAAGTCATCAAAAATGAAGGGTGAATCTGAAAGAGGTAAATCAATTCGTCCTAACGAGGAAACAGAGGTTTCCGTAGGCTCTAATTTTGGAACGGGAACTGAATTATCTTGGGAGGTGAGATGCGAGGATGGAGGAGAATAGGAAATAGCATGTGTAAAATGTGAATTATCTGCTGATTGTGGGAGCGAAACATTGTCTATCTTACCGATTGAGCTGCTAGTGTGTGTGTTAATAGATGATGGAAGAATCGCATGTGAACTGTCTGGGAATTCAGGTTGAGGTGAATAAGCTTGGACAGTGCTTGGGGGAGTAATAATATTGCTGGCATATTCAGGAGAGCCACGAGCTACTTGTGGTGGAGGAGTGAAAAGCCCGTCAATTGGTGGATCATCCACAGGTTCTTGTTTAATTTTGGCTGAATAATAGAAAGACTCAGGAAGGACTTCTGGCACTGGCGGAATACGACTTTTGGAGTCTACTTCTGCTGGTGGACTTCCTTGTGCGGCATGTAAATCGTAGCTCACTTGCTTGAGTGGGTGTTCCAGGCCACTCTCTTCACTAGCTTCGACAGGTACCTGCCCCATTGGCTCAGAGAATGAAGTTGGCTGAGCAACAGGTACTGGGTCAGAAACCGCAACTGGATGAGCAACGGCGACTGGCTGAGCAACGGCAGCTGGATGAGCAACAGCAGCTGGCTCAGAGATAGCAATTGCTTGAGAAGGTAGAACTGATTCATCAGATGCAATTGGGTCGGTAAAAGTAAGCGGTTGGGCCACAGCTATATGAGTAGAGATAGAGGACGGTTCAGAGACAGCAATGGGCGGTGGAGGAGTATATCCATCAGGTTGGATAGGCTCTGGAGAAGCTTCTTCAGTGAGTGGAAATTGTGGTTGTACAGATTGGCTGATAGGTTCCCTCACATCTGAGGGAATGTGCTCCTCGAGTGAAGGCATATTTGATGATCTAGTTTTAGACCATGATTCTTCTAGAGACCGCCTCTTTTGAGAAACTGTTCGGTTGAGTTCAGTATAAGCTGCATGTTCAGGGGTAACTCCTGTGTGATGAAGAGTGACTATTTTACGTTGAGAATCAAGTAATGAATTCTGACGTGAAAGGGCTGTGGGAATATTATTGTTGGTTTCAGTGCCATACAAGCTTGGCGAAGACTCATAATCCGACGGAGCCTGTGGAGAGGTGATAGCAGTCCATGGAGTTCCTGCAGATATTGGAGAAGGTATGCCAGGCTCAGGAAATTGGTTTGGAAGTTGAGGCAAGGGTCGACGAGCTACCACAGGTGGTTGTTGAACCTCAGGAAATTCTTGCTGAGGGGAGGAAATAGCAATGCCATATTGGGTGGGCTCAATTACAGGCACATTGTCGCTATCATCTTCAAAATATCCAGAATGGCTATCTTCGTTTTCTTCTTCTTCGTCGTCCTGGTCTTCTTCATCATAATCATAGTCAGTAGAACCAGATTCTGCGGATGCATTGAAAGACATATCTGGGGTTAAAGCTTCATATTGTATGACCTGAGGAGCTGATTTCTCAAACGTTACAACCTTTTTGCTGCGAAGACTGGCAGATGATCCAATTGTTCGTGGGCCATGTAAACGGCCAGAGCCAGTACGTGAAAGAGACGATTTTTTCAACAGGTTAACGGTTCTGTTAATTGCCATTTGTGATGGCTTTGTAGGAGATGCTTGATCATGGCGTTCTTCAGATGGAGTAGCAGGATGATTCAAGGGCTCGTTATTTTCTTTTGCCTGAGGGTTACTGGAAAAAGTTCGTTTGGAGGCCAAAAAAGGAGAGCGTGGAGAGCTTTTATCAGATAGGACAAACACGTTATTTTTAAGAGAGTTGACGGCAGGACTACGAGGAGAGCCAATAGTGGGACTGCGACTCGTGTCATCAGTTTGTTGTCTCTCAAGGTCGCTCCAAAAAGATCTGACCTTTTGAGCAGAGCCTTTTTGCATTCTGGAGGGCTAAGGAGAGTTAACATCATGAAGGCAGGAAAAGAAAAACAGTTTTATTGTAACAGTTTTATTCGTTTTTAGACTCAAAATGAAAAAATACGTAGCAGAGGTAATACTTACGTATTTGTGTATTCAATGTATATATGCTTATTGAAGGGGATGTTGAAAGAGTGTGACAGAAATGTCCAGGCAGATCAAATTAAGGGTGAGTCTGTTTCGGGTGTAGGATTTGGTAGGTCTCATAATAGAACACTAGGGTCAGGAGTATTAGAGGTGTACAAAATCTCAACAGAGTCTGATAGACCTGGATATTTGAACTGAGGGTGTTGATGGTGGTGATGAAAAGAGAGAAAGTAAGGAAAAAAATACAAACAAAATACAAACAAGAAAACAAACGAAGGAATTGGAGGAAAAAATAAAATAAATAAATAAAAATAATAACCCATCAAAACAAGCGAGACAAACATAATGTGGTGTTTGTTCAACTTGGTACTTACTTGTTTACTTTTGTTTACTTTTGGCGTTTCATCACGGGACCATTTTTGAACGCGTTTAAACCACATTTTAATATATATTGTGGTTAAAGCATAGCTTTGGTTAATATTAACCCAAGACATTAACTCCTTGGTGTAAGCCGCACATTTGTAATTATTGACAAATGATGAAGTGATTTGTTTGTCATTATATTTTCTTTTTTGGGAAAGTCCATGAAAAAAAAAAAAAAGTGAAATGACAGAATCTCAGACAGATTACAAGAGGAGTGTCACAGTCAGTGAATGCAAGGAGAGAAGAGAAGGTGAAGTAAGAGTTAGATGGCTGCTAATACGACTAAGGAGATTTACTATTGCTATTGCTATTATTCTTATTATTATTATTATTCACTGTGAATACTGAATTAAACTCCCTGATCAATGGTCAATGAGCAATGGCCTTAGAGTCCAGAACAAATTTCGTATACAAATTACCAGCGTAGCATGGTAGTTCTTGATTGCTTGTCTGTAGTGGTCCTTAAAACCAAAAAGACAAATAAAAATAATAATAAATAGTAATAAATAATATTAAAAAAGAGCCAGGGTTTGAACAAATTGAAATCTTCTTTTATACAAAAAAGCGAAAAATAAAAATAAAAAATTAAATAAAAATAAATTAATTACATGTTATATGTTATACCATAATGTGAAATTAATATTTAAATGTAAATAAATATATATATATATAAAATTAAAACATTTCCTCCCCTTCCTTCCTTTCTTTCTTTCTCTTTTTTCTTTCTTCTTTTCCTGCTTCACCTTAGCTACGTTCTCTACGCTCTAACAAGTTAACTTCTAACCTTTAGGATAATATGGACTATCGTGCTGTCTATGAGGCTCTCAAGTCTCCAAAGGAAATCGGTAAGTACTATTTAATTCCTTCTGTCTTTATTTTATATTACACGAACCAAAAGAAAACAACCAAGAATTGAAATCACAGAGATCAGGGCCATTTATTTATTTATTTGGTTGGTTAGTTCATTGAATGAGTTACCAAAATTATTCCAAAGGCTATGAGAAAATGACTGGAATATATATCGTTGAAATTTGTGGTCTTTTGGAGTACAATAGAAGAATGAGATTGCAACGACTGGTATACTCGTTGAATGGAATATCATTATTTCATTTTAAATGAGTAGATCATCAACAGGGAAAGAAACAAAGTTGACTCCTGTCAAAGTCAAAGTCAAAGTCAAAGTCAAGAATATATTGGGCCAGAGACAGAAGTATTAAATCAAAAAATATCAAAGTCCTTCTTATTGTCGCCAATCTCCTCTCAAGTATCAGCATATTACTTCGACCGCTTCTCGCCTACCATCCAACTAGGGCACGATTTCTGCTGACTTCTGTATGCTGCTGTGTGGTGCTGTGGAGTGCTGTGTACTACTGTGTACTACTGTGTGCTACTCCTGACTACTACTCTACTACCCTACTATCACTCTACCATCACTCTACTACCACTCTACCACACGCTACAAAACCCCCTCGAATACTGTCGACTCCCACTTTTGACTGCTGCTTCTAACTGTTTCTGATTGTTTCGACTGCTTTTTACTGCTTTCGACTACTTTGGTCTGCTTTCGAGTTCTACTTAACTCCTGCGTGGTGGCTGCAGATGACTGCTTGCGTATCATCTCCTGTTGCTGTTTTTGTGGGCTACCAGTTGGTGTCGGTTGTCTTTTTTTCCTGCTGCTTGGAGCTTGAAGCTTGGAGCATGGAGCATGGAGCTGAAGCCCATTTCGACCGACCAACCCCCCTCCCTCGAAACGAAGCCCGCACCTTGCTGGCATGTCCCACGTTTTCCACGCTTTCTCTACCAAATGGCAGTAATAGGACATGAAATAGTGGAGACTTGTTACGTATCTTATGCTGCCTTGTGATGGATTGGGTAAGGGTACGCAACTTACGCAACAAATGCGAAATGCGAAATGCGAAATGTTCACCTGCGGCGCGGCTAAGTCTCACTTTTATTCATTTTAATTTCTTTTTATCGACTATCCCTCTATATTTCACTATTCCTCTCTATTCCCACTATCCAATTTTCCACTATTCCACTATACAGCTGTTCATTATTCAGTTTGAGTCTGCGCTGAAAGTCAAAAAGAATCACGAACTGTCCACCGAAAAAAAATAAAACCTACTGATTTTTTTCCTTATTTTATTTTTTTATATATTTTTTTGGGTTACTCGCATACTCCATGTTCTTGTCTGTCTGAGCTCATTTGTGTTGGTATTTTTGAAAGGGAAGAGAGTGACAAAGCAATTACTACCAATACAAGGATGTGGAAATATTCATTCAAGAACCCCCAAGATCGCGCTCAGATGCTCGGATATTACTACTCCTGAATGGTAGTTGTGGACGCTTAAAAACTCTCAAACAAATCGAAATCCACGCAAGAAAACACATTAGAACCCACACAAAAGTTATTCGTCTAAGTCTAGGTCTTGATCTCTCGCTCCTAAGCCCAAATCTCATTCTACCCTGTTGATCTCATTTGATTCCAATGGCACTTTCGTCATCATTTTATCATCTATATATTGATTTCTTTTGGTTCTGGCTTAAATTGTTTCATCACGTTACTGTAAGTTCTGTTCTTGTTTTTCCTGATTTTTTTTTATTTTTTATTTTTTCTATTTCCCATTTCTATTTTCCATTTCATTTCTTCACCTTTTTTCGTCTCTCCTTTAGAAGGGTAATACTTGGTTTCTCACTTATAGTGCAAGGGCCACATTATTCCTTCCAATTTTCCTTCATTCACTCTTTCTTTTCACTCTCCATAATCTTTCATCATGCTTCCACACCTTGGAGAAAATCGCCATAACGGTTCTTATTACCCTCAGGCATCTCGTGGCCTTCTCTCAAATTCAACTCCTTCTGACACCGCTTTTAGAATCATCAATGATACAGAAAAACTTTTATCTGATCCAAAGCAAACTGCTACCGCTTTGCTAGCTGTCAAGTATGGAATTTTCGAATCCACCGACACGAATCTGTCATATAATCTTATGGCTCTGTCGAAACTTCTTTCTGAGCATCCATCTGCCTGGAACGTAGTTGATCAGTCCCTAATCGACAAGGTATGCTACTTTCACACGTATTACTCCTTGACCTTCAGCTAATTTTTTAGATTGCACAAGTTGCTACGGTTATTGACCAACCCCCTATGGTTCTTTGTCCAGCATTATCAGTGCTCACCCTAATCACCTTGGAAAGTAGAAAGATCACTAACAAGTCAAACTTTCCGTCCCTTGAGCTATCCATTGCTAACACGCCAAACTTTATTGAATCCCTTGTTACTCGTCTCACTTCTCCCAATGTTCAACTTATCCACTCAGCTCTCCAGCTCATCAACTCAACTCTTCTATGTTTTGTTCTCACTAAAACAGACGCCGCCTCTTCTTATTTTGAACAATTAAGAGATGCTGGTTTGCTGAGAAATGCTTCCCAGCTTTTTGAAAACAAGCCCTTGGCTGCTTCTTGCAGTCCTCAGCTTTATGATCTGCAAGAACTCATTCGAGCCATTTTTGGGCACTACCAAGGAATTGTTGTGGATCTTGCTGAACCTCTTCATCGCACTTCCTACAAACAGGTCGAGTCTATGCTTGTCACTCTCATTGGGTCTAATCAAGCTGGAGGTGTTGATTGGTTGCGTACTGGCCTTTCTGAAGGTCAAGACCCTGTCACTGAAATTAACAATTCTCTCAAGTGGGCTGGTATTCAGGACTTTTCAGATTTTCTTGCACAAGACGAAATGATGTTTAAGAAAATGTACCTTGAACACTTGGCCTTTGCTCCTCCTAATTCTCGATTTCCCTTCATGTCAGCTAGTTTGGCTGTTTCTGAAATTATGTTTGATATTTTTGGCATCAACGATAATCAGAAATACAAGGAATACTTTAATCAAATTCCCGAGTCTTTCATTCCCCCTCCCTACATTGTACCTACTTCATCTTCCACCAATACTACTGATTCATTTTTTGGTGGCCCTTCAGCTAGCTCTACCTCTATTGCTGGCTCTACCAAACAAGGTGCTCCTTCGACCGTAACAAACACCACTTCTTCCATGCTTAGTCCTGCAACCAGCATGTCTGAAACTGCTACTACGACTAGTACCACTACTCGTTTGCACAAAATTGGCACCAGCTCCTCCGTCGAGTCTGAATTGGCCAAGCTAGGAAAACTCCGCCCTCTCATCTTTGACTGGAGCGTCCTCCATTCCGCCGGAATTGTCAACTTTTTGAGGCTCTGGTTGGTTTCCTCCGCCCAGCGCGAGGATTTTGAAAACATTATTGAGATTGTACGCATTCTTTTTTCACAAGCTGTCCCCAATAATGATTTCTCTACCGTGTCAATTGACTCAGTCGTTTCTAAGCTCGATACTCTTTCATATGCTGATATTCGTGCTATCCAACTTCAAAGTATTGAGGAGCAGCTCAATACTCAATGGGGTTTTGAAATGAGATCCTTGCACAATCAGTTCCAGCAAGAGTCCTATGATTTTGTCAAGGAACAACGTATCCGTCTCTTACTGCGTGGAGAATGGTTCTACATTGACAACCCTACTCAATCTCCTCCTTCTGCCACAAGAGGCTCGGCTGCTAGAACTTCGACTAGCTCTAACCCAACTGGAGGTGTTGCGGCTCCTACTTCGCGTAGATACTTTGTTGCATTGTCTCCAAGTCTCAATACCTTACATTACTCTGAGTATTCTCGTCGTATGGACGAATACCCAGCCGTTGAAGCTCTTTCTCGGTCCCTTGACCTTGCTTCTGTTAATAAGGTAGTTGTAACATCCTTGACTGCTTCATCCGCAGCTCAACGTAAAAACAAGCTTCGTGTTAACCTCCAGTCGCGTACCAACTATTCCAAGATCTCGCTTCTCTTTGCTGGATCCAGAGACGGGTCTACACTGACCTTCTATACCGACACGCCTGAAAAGGCTGCTGCCTGGGGAGATGGATTGCTGATGTTGAAGAACAAGGCTTATCAGTCGACTCAAACCAAGAAGTATATTGACATGTTTGCTGAAACCAAGTTGAGATTGCAAATGATGCATATTACTCCTGATGATTTGACTTATAGCAGAAAGCAACTTATTTCAAAAGCGGATTTTGAAAATGTATCAACTTCCGATGACTTTTACTATTCATGAGAGATAAAAAAGACTTTTTGAAGCTTGACAGTTTTATGTCTTAGCTTTTTATTTTTACTTGTATTCTTTAAAATGGAGGAGTTGTTTTTTTCTTTTTTCACTTTCCTTGGTTTTTGTTATATTATTGTTGATTTTTTGTAATTTTTTTTATTCTGTTAATTATATTATTTTTTGTGACTATGAGGATTTAATTGTTATTGAACAAAATTGTATACTTTTATAATGCTTTGGTATAATTATTATTTACTTTTTATACTTTTTGGCTCGAGCAATCTTGGCCTGTGCTTTTTTATCATTCTTCTTAGCCTTACTCTTACCATCACTCGACTTTTTACCAGGTCGACCATTACTCCGTTTTTGATTTTCCATTCGATCTGACTTGGTCTTTTTATAAACCCTTGGGCCTTCATTGAAAATATCCTTCTCATCATCATTCTTGCGTTTATTAGCAGAAGAAGCTGGTTTTTGCTTCTTCTCCTTTTCAGTCTCAAACCAGGTACGCTTAGGTCTTGATTTGATCTCAGCTTCATGCTTGATTAAATTTTCACCTCGTAAGATATCACGCTCAGCTTGAGCTAGAAGTTTTTGTGCTTTTTCTTCCTCTAGAATCTCATCAATAACATCTTTCTTCCCTTCTAAGGATGAGTGCAACGTCTCAATTTCAGGCCAGTCCACATTGCGGCCTACAATTTTGCCAGCTGTTTCAGAGGATGATGCACTCTTAATTGCCTCCTTGACAATTGCACGCTCAGCACCGCTTTCACCCACAAGAGAAATGGATCGTCCTTCACGGCCTGCACGAGCTGTACGACCAACACGATGTAAATAGACATCATAAGTTTTGGGCATATCAAAATTGACGACAACTTCAATCTTGGGAATATCTAAACCACGGGACGCCAAATCTGTACAAACCAAAATTGGAACATCAAGATTTCTAAATCCAGTGACGGCTTGTAAACGTTGTTCTTGTGATAGAGCTCCATGAAGCTCGCTAATCTTCAGGCCTACAAGCGTCAGAATGATGCGTAGTCTATGTGCTGTTTCCTTGCGTGCAACAAAGATTATTACACGCTGTGAAGTAGAGAGTTTCTTCAAAAGCCAAGCGAGAACAGCTGGTTTTTGGTCAAGTTTTTTGGATCTAATACGCACAAACTCTTGTACTAATCCGCCAGCTGCTTGCTTAGGTGGGTTGATCATGATTCTGACAGGGCGGTGCAACGATAGCTGTACCAGATCTTTAATCTTTGAATTCATTGTGGCTGAAAACAAAAGAGTTTGTCGTTTGGCAGGAATCAACTGCAGAATTTCAGTCAATTCCTTCTGAAATCCCTCTTCCAGCATACGATCGGCCTCATCCACCACTAAAATCTCAACAGAGTCAACCTGGAAATTCGGCGAATTTCGTACATGGTCAATGAATCGACCTGGTGTTGCAATTACCACATCAGGTCTTGTTTTAAGTTCTTGTTCTTGCATACGCAAGTTTAATCCACCAACAGCCAGACCAAATCTCATGCCAGCTACATATTGGCCTAACTTGCGGCCAACGTCGGCAACCTGAATTGCCAACTCACGAGTAGGTGTAAGCACAACCACACGAGTAGCAGGGACTTTGCGGGGCAGGTACACAAGACGTTCCAAAATAGGGATCAAGTAAGCAGCGGTTTTGCCTGAACCTGTGACGGCACCTGCAACTACATCTTTTCCCATTAAAGCAACAGGGATAACAGCGCTCTGAATAGGACTTGGTGTAGTATATCCAAGACTACCAAGACCTCGCATGATGGGACGTGACAGAGAAAGAGTTTGGAAGGTTTTGTGAACGCTTTCTTTTGCATTTTGAGATTCAGCAGCAGGTGCATAGAATTTGGCGATATCTTCAGCATTGTCTTCATCAACAGGTGTTTCACTATCAGAATCAGCTTCAAGCTCCTCTACATCTTCGTCATCCTCCTCAACTTCTTCGTCATCCTCTTCTTCGTCCTCTTCATCATCATCATCCGCTTCTTCAGTTGCACCCATACCAAATCCATCCATTGCCAAATCATCATCATCCTCCTCTTCTTTGTCTTCTTCTTCTTCATTTTCGTCTTCTGGTTCATCTTCTAAAGCATTAAGCCCACCTTTTTGTCGAATAATCTCGTCCAAGTCAACTTCCCGAGCCATTATTTTCTTGATACTCTTATCACCATCAGCCCCAAAATCCCAGCCTTCATTCATTGACAATGTGGTATGTCCACTACCTTCCAAATCGAACTCAAACTCGGAATCAACATCTTGCTCCACATCTTCTTCCTGCCCCAGTAATGGATTGCCGGCTTTAGGCTTATTATTCTTTTTAGCCTTCTTCTTGGATCCCTTGGCCTTCTTTGATACTGATTTTTCTTCTTCGCCCTCATCTTTTAGGCCCTTCTGTTCGTCATCACTGCTGTCGCTATCAAGATCTGGTACGAAGTCCTCTGTGTCTGAAATGGTTAGCACGAAGTCGGCCATATCAGGTTTTGGAGCAATTTTGGTTGCCTTGGTCTTGGAACCACTGGATTTAGCAGTCTTTTTTGCCATGCTTTTGTTTCTTGTCTGAAGAACAGTTGAAAGAAAAATTCCAATCAAGATAAAACCTATAATTGAACTTCTGAAAAAAAAAAATACCTAAACGAAAATAATAAAAAAGTACACAAAAAATTTTCCAGTTGGGAGTTATCACGTGGCAGTGGGTTCGGGTACTAAATCCTTAATGTGTTGTATTGTTTCTGTTTGTAATCATGGCCATTTCCTTTTTGCCAACCAACGGTTCATCGCACATACTTTAAACCATCAGTAACAGCAATAGCAATCGCATACACTGGCATATAGCTATATAATGCCTTTCTTTCTAAAGGCCAATGGTGCGGGTGGTAGAGGAGCTGCAGCGGCACGGAATGTCCTGTCTTCATCTTTGACCAGCAATATGTTGGCACCTCGACAGTTGTTCCAACAGATCCTTGTAATGCAAGGTATATACTATTTTATTGGTTTCATTTTAATTCTCTTTACTTGCATAGTCTCCGGCGACCCATTTACATTAAAGATGGTGTTTTCTTGGGAACCCGTTCGAATCGATACAACTATGGGCTGGACTCTAGTCTTGTTATGGCTGCTGGACACGTTTTTCTCGGTGCTGGCCTTGACTGTGGTAGTGGGTCGCTCGAAGTTAGCACTTGATTTCACTTTGACTTTGCATGGTATTCACTTACTTGTTTGCTGGTGTGTAGCTGGCAAATTTCCAGCCTCTAAATTGTGGTGGGGTCTCCAAGCTGTTTCAATATTATTGATGTTAATGCTGGGCACTTGGACTACTCAGTGGCGCGAATTAAGAGCCACCTTTTTCGAGCCCATTCCTCAATCTGAAGAAATCGCAGTGAATAGCAATACAGCAATGCCAGGTGTGGCAGCTGTTCCTCAGCATCACTACGATGAATTTGAATTGCAACCTACTGTCTCACCACTGCCAGTTGCTACATCCTCAGCACACACGAAAGAGTTACAGCCGGTTACCCAGACTTCGGGATCGGCAGTCAACAAGAATAATGATAATTATGAGCAAGGCTTCGAAAGTGAAGATGAAGGTGATATAACAGCTGGCTCCAAACTTTTGAGAGACGCTGGAAGGATATAGAAAACAATGCTAGAGGGCAACCAGTTTTGATGATGATTTTGAAATGTATTAACCGAATCCAAAATACCAATAAATGAAAATGAACCGAAAGTTTGATCCAAGTATGATCTAAACCCCCTAAGATTAAAGGCATAGTAGTTTAATGCTAAGATTCAACTGTGAAGTATTTGTACGTTCACACCGATATCTTTTAGAGACACTTCCGTAGTACTCTTTCAACAAAGGGTCTAGTAATCAGGGGGTCTATGTAGCACAGGAGATGGCTTTAGTGTCGAGATCATATTTCAGATCTGTCCAAATGACGGTCTCTAATTTCTTATTATCTAGTTACCCGTTCTCACAGAAAAAGAAGAAAAAAAAATTGAAGTGATTGTCTTATCGACCCAGATAAAATTTCAGGTTGATTGTTCCTAACAATTTCAATTAGAGTTCCTTTTTCCCATATATTCATTTCGTCTCTATTTATACATTTCTGCTAAAGAGTCGGGGAGTGCTCGCGTGCTATATTCGGTGTTTTTTTTTTTTTGTTGTTTATGTGTGCGGCCCAAAAGTAGGCGGCTTGTGGTTATTTTTTTCCCACCTTTTTTTTTCTTCTTTCATCTTCACTCTCACCTTGTTTCTTTTTTTTCGACTTCACTGCGTATTTCAAAATGAAGCCTTCTGTGGCACGAGTCTACGCAGATGCCAACCAGATTCGCCCCATGTCCTACTGGGATTATGAGCATGTCCGAGTCAACTGGGGGCATCTTCCTAACTACGAAATCGTAGCCAAGATCGGGCGTGGCAAATACTCAGAAGCTTTTGAAGGCAAGAATATTGCTAACGGCGAAACTTGTGTAATCAAAGTACTCAAACCAGTCAAGAAGAAGAAAATCAAGCGTGAAATCAAGATCCTGCAAAATTTAACGGGAGGAGTTAATATTGTGGCCCTCCTAGACGTGGTGCGAGACCCGCAAAGTAAAACCCCGTCGTTGATCTTTGAGCATGTCAACAACGTCGACTTTAGAATCCTGTACCCCAAATTCACAGACTACGATATCCGATATTATATGTTTGAACTTCTGAAAGCACTTGACTTTTGTCATTCTATGGGTATCATGCATAGAGATGTCAAGCCTCACAATGTCATGATCGATCACCCCAACCGCAAACTTAGGCTCATTGACTGGGGTTTGGCGGAATTCTACCACCCCAACGTTGCATATAATGTTCGTGTTGCATCTCGCTGTTATAAGGGCCCTGAATTGCTGGTAGACCTCCAGCTTTACGACTATTCTCTTGATTTGTGGTCCTTAGGTGCCATGCTCGCTGCTATGATTTTTAAAGTAGATCCTTTTTTCCATGGCTCCTCAAATACAAATCAACTTGTAAAAATAGCTCAGGTTCTTGGAACTGATGAGCTTTACCGTTATCTTGATAAGTACGAACTCAAACTTGATTCTCAATATGATGATGTTTTGGGACGCTATGACCGAAAGCCTTGGATTCGATTCATTACCCCTGCCAACCAGCCATTTACTTCAAATGTCGCTGTTAATTTTGTTGATAAGTTACTTCGTTATGATCATCAGGAAAGGCCCACAGCAAAAGAAGCCATGGCTGATCCTTACTTTGACCCTGTTAGAGAATTGTTGACAGCTAAATAAGTCATCTAATAGAATGGTACTAGACAACAAAGAAAGTATTATTGAATTTTTCTTCGTTTTCTTCGTTCTTTCTTTCTTTATAAACGTCTTCATTTTTATTTTTTTATATTTATTTCAAGAAATATGCCACATCAGATCCAAATTAATAATAATATTCAATCAAATCACCGGGTCATCAGCAATGGTAGAAGCGTTGCTATCAGTCGAAGTAGCTAGCTGTGCTGGTGCGGTGACAGTAGCCTGATTTTTGTTCATCAGGTTCCCGTCAGGACCAATGCCTAAATGTAACAGCGCTCCAAGAATGTCTGAGAGGCCGGTTAGACCTCCGTCTATACCGAGATTGTTATGGCCATTATTGTAAAGATTAAAAACACTCGTGCGTAAATACAATGTTGACAAACTGTTTTCAATACGGGTCATAATGTGGCCCATGAACACCGCATAATCCGCTTCTGTACTAGGAAGCGACGATGCTAAACCTGCAAGAAGTGACATCCGCTGGCCAACTTCGCTCTTGACACTTCCACCACTCGTAGCACGGTTGTTAAGTTTTGAGCAAACATTTTCAAGGCGCATGGCTAAATGACGTAGTTGAAGCATGAGATCCATATGAAGTGGACGCAGCTTCGAAGAAGCCGCTGTTTGAGGAGGAGCACGCTTTAGATTAAGTCGCTCTTGGTGAATACTATATCTTCCAAATAATGTCTTTTGGTATGCAAGTGAAATAAACTCAGGATTTTCCAAACCCTTCAGCTTCTCTTCACCTAACTCCTTTAATATCCATCCTTGGTTATTAAGCATCTTGAGGTCATGCTGAATAGCCAGGCCTAAAGATTCATCTCCACCAAAAGCATCCGAAATTGTCTCCACTTCCCCAGATGTGAATTTATTCACAGCATCTTCCAGCCGTCTCATCTCAGCGACAAAATCGAAGGAAAGTGCAATCTGCCCTCCATCTGCAACAGCACTTACTCGAGATGCACGATTAACCATAGGTCCAAAGTAATCCATGCGTCGAGTAATAGGATCACGTTCACACACTGGAGATCCCCAGTGAATACCCATACGCACGGACAAACCACGAAAGATTACCTCATCCTTATCATCAAGGACCTCGCATCCTTCGGCTGACTCAACAATTTCTGCAGGCCAATCGGCTACAAGGAGCAATGACTGCACACTAAAACACCACAAAAGGGCAGACGTCACAGTTGGAAATGAAACCATGAAGGCATCACCTTCGGTCTTTACTTCATAACCACCAATGATGCGTAATTGTCGGCGCATGATAGAGTTATGAATTTTGATGGCTGATCGCATTGCAATCGGTGATGTTTCCCACAAAAGTGTGGAATTCTTAATGTCAGTGAAAATCATGGCAAGTTCGTTAACCGGGGGATCGACTTCACCACCAAGACGTGCAAGTCGCGAATCTTCAGGTAGCAAGTTTCGGTCTCTGCGTTTCTTAAAAGCTGGGAACAACTCTTCCTCCCCAATACTAGTCATTGGGCCAAACGTTGTTCCTGTTGTTCGGCACTTGGATCGTCGGCGAGAAATACCAACTCCGATAACCATTACCATGATCTTATCTGAAGCTCCGTATGCAATAGCAAAATCACGTAGCTTTGCAGCTGCCCTCATCAAGTCCCCTTCAGACATCCGCACAACGTCCAACGCAATCTGGTAAGAGACATACTCCCAGAGTTGCTTGCTACCAATAATCAAAATTTCGTCATTATCACCCAAATCATATTCGGTTATTGATGGAGTTGCATGAATATGAGGAATCAAATTATAGAACCCAATTGCTCGAGATACATCAAGCATATCATCAAGCTGACCAGTTGACGATACTACACCAGCAGCTGCACGAATTCGAGCCAGTTCTGCTTGACTGGTAGGGTCATGACGCGTGGTCAAAACTGTATATTCGCCGCTAGCCCGGGAAAGAATAGCCATTGAATCGCCTGCATTGGCCACATAAAGCTTACTATGTACAATATACACAATTGTAGCACATGATCCCGTCATTCCGTCACTAGATTCAAGATTGAGAGCCGTTGAGCTGCGATGGCCAATTGAGGAATGTGCAATTTCTTCCGTAGGCATGAGAGCAGTATTACCAATTTCCTTGTTGGTATTGAGAAATGCTCGGCGTAATGCATCTTGAACAGTCTCATTTTCTCTCAACTTTTTGAGTTCATTCGTAAAAATGCTGCCAAATGTTTCTTGAATGAGTTTTGACACCTTATTTCCATTTACTTTACCCTCACATCGGCCGTCAAATAAGCCAATTACAACTTCATTGTCCTTTCCGCGAAATCTTTCAAGAACCATATCAATTACCGATAAATTGATGTTATGACCAATACTATCAGCCATACCATAAGGCATTGAGTTTATTTCAGATCCATAGGTACGAACACGGCAATTTTCAGTCTGGTCGGGTACTGATGGAGTTATAAGAGTTACATCCATCAATCCAAGCACTCGTACTTTATTAAGCACGGTAAAGTCACTGAGATCTTTTTCGTTCGATTCTCTGCCAAAGTGAGACGCTTGATTATGTTGAGCCTTAACCTCTAATCGTCTATTTCCGGAAAAGTTTAAATACCTTAGATTTTGGTTATAATTCCAGTTCCAGTCATACGGCCAGTTATTAATGTTATATTTAAGATTGTTCGAACCAACATCCAGGCAGCTAAGAGTACTGATCTTGCCAAGCTCGGCAGGTAAGCTATGAAGCTTGTTGCTATTAACATGGAATACTCGAAGCGTTTGTATACTCTCTAGATCATCTGCAGGAAGAGATGTGAGATGATTTCCAGATAAGTACAGTTCGCTAAGACGATGAAAACGACGTAGAGCTCCAAAAGGTATATCTATAAGCTCGTTATAAGATAAGTTCAAGACTTGCAACTCGGTAAGCCAAGATATCTCTTCAAAGCACTCATCAGTTAAACGGTTGTCACTTAGACTCAATGTTAAAAGGCATTGAGCCAATGTACGACGCTGTCGAAGACCGCCAGGTGGATCACGGGCAAATGCAACAGAAGGATATCTTCCATTGGTCGGTGGAAAAGCCGACATACGGCGGTCATTAGGACCAAGTGTAGAAGCAATAGAGAGCGTGGATGGCCTACGAGCCGTGCTTCCAATTTCATAATTGTGGATAAGGTCACCAAACGACTTGAACCGCTCACTTTCAGAGCTGGAAATACTGGATTGAACTATGTGCTTTGGAAAACTTTCAAGTAAATTAGAAGAGGCGTTAAGGTACTCCAAGAATGCCAAATTCCAAATCTCTTCCGGTAAAGCGCGAATATTGTTGTTGTGAAGGTCAAGATGTCGCAACTCATGAAGTAAGCCAATTTCAGGAGGAACAGAGTGCAGATTGTTAGCCACAATACTTAAGTAAATCAGGCTTTTAAGAGACCCAATATGAGGAGGCAACGAAGACATATGGTTCTTATCCAAGACAAGTTTTTCCACAAAAGGAATTTTTTCTAAAAACGTTTCATGCAAAGCTGCGATCTTTGCTTTAGAAAGATTGAGAACTGTAAGAGTACTGTGAGTAGGGAGAAGCTCGATTTTAGTGATAGGATTTCTGTCAAAGTAAAAAAGTTTAAGCTTGGGAAACTCCGCTGTAAAAGAAGAAACTGAGTTCTTGGAGCAATATAGAACTTCAAGAAGTGGCAATTGGCTAAGAATATCGATACTTTGCAGTTTGTTATATCTGAGGTCAAGGTCTTTTAAGTTTTTTAGCTGTGGAAAAGTATCTGGTAGCTTTTTGGTAAGGTAATTGTTTGTGATGGCAAACTCTTCAAGATTAACAAGTTGGCCAATCTCGTCGGGCAACGAAGAGATTTTATTAAAAGAAATGTCAAGCTGGCGAAGACTTGTGATATCGCATATAGCAGGAAACACTTCAGTGAGATCATTGGATGACAGATTGAGATATTGCAGGCTGCTGAGTTTGTTAATCGATTCATGTATGGAAGAAAGCTTATTTCCATGTAGGTCAAGTTTAATCAGAGATGATAGCCTGGAAAAATCAATATTTTCCAAATGTGAAATTAGATTGTTAGATAAATCGAGTTCTCTGAGGTTGCGAGTCTGGAGAATATTTAGTGGAAACTGAATGGCTTTGTTCCTCACATATCGAATTGATTGAAGATTGACACATGCCTGAATAAAGTCAGAAGGAATTGTGATAGAGGGATTTTCAGAAACATCTAGTCTTTCAATTTCAAAACAGTGGGAATAAAATAGAACTGGAATCGTTTGTAGATCCATATCATGCATATCTGCCTCAACAAAGTTTCGAGACATGTTAGCTTTTTCTGTTTCTGTAAACATGCGCATATCCAATTTTCCAAACTCAAATCTACATAAGTAGCTCAAGTCTTCCCTTCCAACTTCACCAAGGCGATCCTCTTCGGTATAACCCATGAACTCAAGTAACTTTTTCTGGTACACCAGTGGTCGTTCCTTGGGAAGTAAAATTCGCTTAAGTCCACCTACTCGGACCGTTAGCTGGTAGCCAGAAACTGAAAGAAAAAATTTTTTGCCCAGAAGTTGAATAAGTTCAGTAACAGTTACGTCTAGGTCACACGAGATCGTTCCAAACGTGCCATCTTCACGAAATATGCGAACACAATGCCTTGCTGCTTTCTTAACTACCTTAGTGGTATCTTGACTGGGAGAGGTTTCGCGGGCTGAAGGCCAGGGACTTAAACTAGGAGCTTCAGGTACAATGTTCCAAGATTCCGGAGCCTGCCATCCAGCAGAATCTGAAGGAACACTAGGACCAGTAAGAGAGGGATTAAGAAATGATACCAAAGTAGATGGTCCGCCTTGTGATGAAATTTCCGAAGATAAAGAATCTGTGATATGGTTTAAAGTACTAGCAGAGCGTACTGGACCTGAGATGGAGTTCGCTGCTGAATGTGTTTTCTTGCCATCGACAATTCCTCCCATGTGTTCAAGATCTGTGTCCAGAGTATAAAAAGTGGAAGAACTTGCAACTGTCCCCATTGGGGATTGTGGAATA
Organism: Geotrichum klebahnii; assembly: GCA_030570935.1. Lineage (NCBI taxonomy): Eukaryota > Fungi > Ascomycota > Dipodascomycetes > Dipodascales > Dipodascaceae > Geotrichum > Geotrichum klebahnii. The sequence continues at coordinate 53,909 of JAJLWW010000095.1, forward strand.
GAGGCATCGTCCTGCTGACCTTTCTTGGTCCGGGCAAGGATTGTAACGGTACTGTCATTATTTCCGGGTCGTTTAAAATGTCGAGATGCGGAACTTGATCGCAATCTACTACCAGAATGCTGAGAAGGATCACGATCTAAGGTACTGCTCGCCACATATTGTAGAGCATCGCGGCCAGTTGAAAACAGGCTAACATTGGGTCTCAAGGAATGATGCTCAAATCCAGATTTCGACGAACTTCCACCAAATTTGATATTGGATTCCGAGCTTTTCGGTTTAAGACCTTTTTTGGCCGCTTTGTCGTGGAAATCTGCAGACGACTCTCGTCGAGATATGAATTTTCCCAAAAACGACTTTTTAGATTTACTTTTTCCTTGTGCTGAGGAATCTACAGACTCTGAGCGGCTGCTTGATCTAGTAGATCGCTCAGAATATGAGTCGGGAGAATTCTGTGCCCGAGATTTAAGTTCGGTAAATCGCTGCATCTCTTTGGTGTCAAAGACTTCATCCTGTATAAATGTTAGACAAAATAAATATCAATTAGTCAAGACACTTACAGGTTGGGGAAACACAATGGGATTAACACGAGAGTTTGATCGAGTGCTGGTGAGAAATGAAGTAGGAGCTGTTGAGTTTGATCGAGTAGTATGACTGGAATGATCTTCATTAGTTTCGCTGATGTAGTTAGTAGATTGGTTGGTAGGGCTCGAGCTGCATAGACTGATGTCATCCGCTGATTCGTACCTCTTGCAAGTGGAACCAACAGATGAAGCCGTCATCTGTGAAGCATAAGACGGTCTCCTAGAATCTGACATTGTGGTGGGATTTCGATCAAAGTTTGATGACGATGGGCCAGAAGTGGAGCCAAATAAAAAGTTCGGATCTATTTGCGAATTAGCATTATTAGGTGCAGCAGAAGAGTCAGAATCATTCGACGCATATGAAAATGATGATAACGGAGATACGTCCTGTATATCTTGAATTGTGAGAAATGGTTGTTTAGGGGGTTGTTGAGGTGGCTGAGAACGGAAAAACAAGGGAGCAGGAGATTGTGTGACTGTAGGTTTTACCTGGGCAGGCTGAGACGGTTGTGTTCGGACAGGAGCAGGTGGAAAATTGGTAGATAATGGCGAAGGCTGTGACTGACCAAGAAACCGAGGGGAAAAGATTGTAGCCTTTGGGGACACTGGGGCATCATCGAGAATTATGTTCCTATACGTTGGGTTAAAAGAGCGAGCTGATTCATTGGCGGACATCACCGTATTAGAATTTGATGTCATTGCACCTGCATCAGGAGCTGATATCCCCCCTGGTTGTTCAGACGTCGAAGATATGTTGGTTGAAATCTGAAGTCTTGGAGAAGGGTCTGCAATTGTGGAGGGAATATTTGCAGTTGACTTTATTGACACTTCGTCGCCAGTGTATGGGGCTCCTGACGGAGTATTAGTGCTACCACCACTACTACTGCTATAGATAGAGGTGGTATCTGCGTTTGGCATAATAAAGCGTGAGTTGAATGCAGGTGGACTTCAAGTTGAGTTAATATGGGCAATGAAAGTTAAAGAAAGTAAACTTACGCTTGGTTAGTGCTCGAGCTTTCCAGTGGGTAGCTGATTGAGAGGTGGGGCAACTGTTCAGTAGGTTTTCGATGTTTTCTGCGACTTATAACAGAATTTTTAATAAAAGAGGGGAGGCCAATATGATGATGATGATGGTGGTGATGGTGAGTCGATGAGTTATTAGACGAAATAGAGGCAAATGACGCGTTTGAGACGGAATTGGCTGAAGAATTGGGGTTTCCAGGTAGTAGGCCTGGTTCAGTACTGGTACTATTTGTTCGCTTAAAATATGACGCCAGCGAAGAATGGGAAGATGAAGGTGACAGGTCTTCGTCTTGGACTTGAGCTAACACTTGACGATAATTTGATAAGCCTGAATCAGTCCCTGTCCCATGAGATGCAGTTTGACGAAGGGTAGTCTGTGGTGTTAGCGTATGATCAGGGTCATCAGTAGAAGGATTACCAAGAGAAGAGGTTGAAGAAGAGCCTGAAAAGGGCGAAGAGCCTTTCCGGGGCTGTATATGTGGTTGAGAGTCCCTTGAATGCATTAGTCGAAAGCGATAAGACTGTTAAGGAGAGATTTTGCCTTCAAGGCTGTAAATGATACGGAGAAGAGAGATTTGGCACAACCAGCTCAATTAACTAAGAAAATGGTTCGTCAAAGAGATTAAATTTAACCCAATGTGTGTTTTTTATAAATAGATTTATTAATACTGTCTTTAAGAAGGGGTATATCCTTCTTCCTGTAGAAGTTGGCTAGTGGTGCAGGTTTAGTGGTGGTGGTGGCTTATATGAAAATGTGAGAAAAAATTTTGAGGCAGGCCTCTGGGTTCGCCCACATGTTTACAACCTTGGGCTAAGAACGAATAATTCGAAGAAACAGAGCCAAATGAAATGAAATGAATTGTAATAAATAAAACATTATGAAATTAAAGAAACAGCAGAAATGTGAAAGAAAAATACAAAAAATACGATGATCTGATCTACAAGGAGAGTCTAACAGCAGCGATTGTATGAGGATGGGGAGGACGGCGTTAGTGACGAGGATAGAGGTGATGATGCCAGTGATTTCGGTGTTTCCAAAGCAATTGATCGCTCACCCTTCCTAGTTCCATCCAGATATAATCTGTTCTTTTGTAGACTTTGTTGGTATTCATTACCACCAGCTCCTAAATGCCCAGATCCTGCTACTAACGTTGTCAGAGACCTGCCATGTTTTTTGCTGCTGCTACCACTGCCACTTCCACTGCCGCTGCCGCTGCCACTACCAAACAAAGGTATGAAGCTTGATCCTCCACGCCGCGTAGAATTACGATCCCACCTAGGTACTTCACCATACTGAACCCCCGAATCCATGTTTTCCGGGTCTATCACACCCATTTCAATTTTGGTCAGAATCATTCCAGCTAACAGCCTGAAAGCCTCATCAATATTCTCGCCCGTCAGCGCTGACGTTGTCAGAAAAGATATATCACTCCCTAGAAACGTACTGAAGCTGGTTTTATTTTTGCTGTAACTGCTTGGACCTCCCATTCTTCCACTATGGTCCATGCAAAAGTCGACAACCTCTGATTCAGGCACTAGAGCAGTAGGATCAGTAGTGTCCATTAGATCTGCCTTATTACCAAGTACTACTATTGACACCGACGGTGAAGTTAATGCCCGGACGTCGGCAAGAAAATCCGATAGAGAGGCGAAGGACTCTCGCGAAGTAATATCATATACCAGTAGCACACCAGCTGACCCTCTGTAGTATCCTCTCGTTAGAGATCTAAAACGTTCCTGTCCAGCGGTATCCCAAAGCTAAACAGTTAGCATTTACTAAGGAAGCACGTAGGAATACCCACCTGTAGTTTAATTCGCTTTAGTCGTGGTCCCTGTCCAACTTTAACAATCTTCGACGAGAACTCAACGCCAACAGTCTGCGACGTAAGTACCTTCCCTAAGCGAAAGTTAGTTTTAAAAATGCGAAATATGGTTCTTTGTTATTCTATTTCTTACTCACATTCGCCCTTTACGAATCGGTGGAGAATACAGGACTTGCCACAACCTGAAGGACCCAAAAGAATAATTTTGGCTAAAAAGTCGTAAAGAGAGTCGAGTTCTTGGGTTTCACTTGCGACTGACCCCGTGATAGACGATCGCGAGGACGACGTAGAAACAGTTCTTCTCCGCATATTGATAGCCTCCATTTTGTTTGTTTTGGGGGTGACAGAAGGGAGAGAGAAAATCGGTCTACAAAATTTAGGGAGTATTCTGCACTGGGAATACAGCTGCCCAAATTCATATTTTACTATGGATCAAAATACTTGTACATATATGAAATACTAGTTAATATTGGAGGAAGTCGCAACGTTTGGATAGATGTCAAAGCGACGTTGAGTCAGAACAGGAATACTGGCACGAATAGAAGAAATCTGCTCAGGATCAAGGGTAGCATAAACGATTTCATCACCCTCACCAGCTTCAGCAATGACCTTACCCCATGGGTCAACAACTAGAGAATGACCGTAGGCGTGGTAGGATGAAGACATGTCACGAGCAGGTGAGCAAAGAATTACATACACCTGATTATCAACAGCACGAGCGCGGGCAAGGAGCTGCCAGTGAAGTGGGCCGGTTGTAGTATTAAAAGCACCAGGGTATACCATGGCAAAGGCGTTGGAGGATTGTGTAGCAGCCTGAGCAAGTTCAGGGAAACGAATGTCATAGCAGATACCTACACCAGCCTTACCGTAGTCTGGAAGATCTACTACAGTAGCACTAGAACCAGCGGTGAGTATATCGGACTCCATGAAACGAATTTTACCGGGGACATCAATATCAAAAAGATGAGCCTTGCTATGTTTTCCAATGATAGTTCCTTCAGGGCTAAATGAGACATTTGTATTATAGTACTTATCCCCACGAGACTCAGGAATGGAACCACCAATAAGAAAGACCTTAGAGTCTTGAGCAAGTTTAGAAAGAAACTTTGTGGTCTCGCCTTCCGGGATAGGTTCAGCATATTTTGGGAAGGCAGTGACAGCATAGGGTGAGTTGAAGCATTCGGGAAGAACAACCATTTTAGCGCCATTGGAGGCCGCCTCGGTAACTTTTTCCTGAACCTTCAAGAGGTTTGCTGCCTTGTCGGCAGTGACAGTAAATTGGATAAGAGCAACCTTAAGGGCCTTTGCGAGAGACATAGTGGGTGGTATTGCGGTATTGGTATTAGAAATGGTGAAAGTTAGGTAAGAGCAAAATATTGTGGGTGCCCTAAATAGGAAGCGTACCAGAAAGGAAAAATAGAAGAATAGACGAAATAAAATCTGGTAAATACAAAATACACATAAAACATTAGCATTTCATTATAAAAACATTCTATTTAGAAAATAGGGATTTTGCCAGGCCAGTCATTGGGATCGTTAAATCTAAGACCGATATTCAAGGAAGAGACTGTAGCGAGCTCCTCCTCAGTCAGGTCAAAATCAGCAGAGTTAAGATTCTGCTTTAATCTGTCTACGTTGTTTGATTTAGGAATAACAGCAATGTTACGTTGAGTGGCCCATCGAAGAATGACCTGAGCAGCGGATCTGTTATGAGCGGTAGCAATTGAGGTGACCTTATCGTGCTGAAGAACCAAAGGAGTGTTGTGGGCACGTTCCTGACCCATCTCAAGGAAAGACTGGGGACCGAAGGTAGAGTAGGCAGTAATAGCAAGACCCTGGGCTTGAACGTAGTCAATGAGAGCAGGCTGGGTCAGGTAGGGGTGGTGCTCGATTTGAAGAACTGAGGGTCTAATACGAGCAACAGTAAGGAGATCTCGGATCAGACCAGCATTAAAGTTTGAAATACCAATGTTCTTGACAAGACCAGCCTCAACAAGAGATTCGAGGGCACCCCAAGTTTCGGCGATAGGGACATTCTCAAACTCAATCACGCCAGCATCGACGTCGGTGAGCAAACCGGGAGGATATCTCTCAGCAGGATCAACGTACTTCTGGGCAATAGGGAAGTGAATAAGGAACAAATCAAGGTATTCAAGGCCCCAGTCTTGAAGGGATCGCTTGGCCATCTCGACGGCATGTTCCTTGGAGTGGAAGGTATTCCAGAGCTTAGAGGTAATGAAAATGTCTTCACGCTTGATGATACCCTCATCAATAGCACGGCGGACACCCTCGCCACACTCCTTTTCATTAGCGTAGTCTTGGGCACCATCAATGAGTCTGTATCCTGCCTTGATGGCGTTGTAGATGGTATCAGCGCAAGTGGCATTGGGAACCTTCCAGGCACCAAAGCCGATAAGGGGCATTTTCTGGCCAGTGGGCTTGAGAGTAATAGTGGGGACGGACATGGTAATAGTATGAAAAACTGATGTGAAGAGAGAAGAACAGCACTGAATAGATGACTTGCAATTAATCGATAGAATTCGGGTTGCTCGTCCTTTATATAGATGGAGAGGACAAAAGAAGACCCTAAGGGTTAGGTCTTCAACCGTGGGAATTTTGCCGGTTAAAATGAGGCCTGAACGGAACCGGAAAAAAGTCTGGGGAATGTGGGGAGCAGGCGTAGTAGCCGTGGAGAGAAAGAAGTTAATTTACAGGGCACCACCCATCGATGACATCCGACAGGGGCAGCCGATGACCTACAGCTGGATGTGAAGAAAAACTAGGGACAGTTGTGGGAGAACATGTTGTAAAGCTACCACTGCTTGTGGTAGCGAGCGGGAGGTAGAGCGAGAATTCTAAATCAGTAGAGTAGCACCAACCTGCAAATAACTTTTCGGTTTCCCCAGCCAACAAAATGGTGGAATTGTAGAATCATGAAATTGTAGAATTATGGAATGGTCGTAGATGCACAGAATTCACAAACACCACGGCTTTCGGTAAACCATGAAGAGATCAGCAGTCCACCATTGAACGCATCTCCGCTCTTTCGGTCCGGGTATTCATTGGATCTGGTAAGTTTGATGGCAGAAATCAGGCTGATATTTAAGCAATCAAGATATTTTTGCAAGAAACAAATGGAAAATCAGTTTGATTTTACCGTGGAACGAGAAGAATATGGAAAAAAAGAGAGAGTGGGATAAATTAGTTGATGACAAATAACAGCCAACAATGACATAAAGATGACAACTTTAAATGACAAATAATCACGTAATATATGATAAATAACTATGACATAATAATTTTAATTGCTTACTCAGCTATGTTTTGTGTTTCATTCTTCCCTTCTTTTTCTCACACACAAATAGAGACTCCTCAACATCTTTTGTCTGCCATTCCACCCACAATGCCCAGGTACGCATGATTAATGCTATTCTCGTATATCTACTAATTATTTTCTTAGAGAACTCATTTCTATTCAAACAGGCCAGTGCGGAAATCAAATAGGTAGCCAGTTCTGGCAACAACTGTGCCTTGAGCATGGAATATCAGCAGATGGTACACTAGAACCTTTCGCTGCTGATGGCGCTGGAGGAGACAGAAAAGACGTGTTTTTTTACCAATCCGATGACACAAGATATATTCCGCGTGCAATTCTAATTGATCTGGAACCACGCGTTATTAATTCTATTATGACTGGCACTTACTCCAAGATTTTCAACCCTGAGAATATCTATGTCTCGCCCCAAGGTGGGGGTGCTGGAAATAACTGGGCTGCAGGATACCAGGCCGGTGAGAGCATAATTGACGATCTCATGGATATGCTTGATCGCGAAGCTGACGGATCAGACTCGCTTGAAGGATTTATGCTGCTCCATTCTATTGCTGGTGGCACAGGGTCTGGTATCGGATCTTTTCTTCTCGAAAATATCAATGATCGCTTTCCAAAAAAACTGATTCAAACATATTCCGTGTTTCCAGAGTCTCAACAGGTTTCAGATGTTGTTGTTCAGCCGTACAATAGTGTTTTGACACTAAAACGACTGGCATTATACGCAGATTCAGTCATTGTTCTTGACAATGGAGCTCTCACTCGGATAGCTGCTGATACTTTAAATGTTCAGTCTCCTTCAGTGGAACAAACAAATCAACTTGTTTCTACAGTTATGTCTGCATCGACATCTACTCTTAGATACCCAGGCTATCTTCACAACGATCTTGCCAGTATTATGGCTTCACTGATTCCGATTCCTAAATGCCACTTTCTCATGACAAGCTACACTCCATTCACAAATGATACCGTTGACCAGGCGAAGCTTGTCCGCAAAACAACCGTTCTTGACGTAATGCGCCGACTATTACAACCGAAGAACCGTATGGTCAGTACTGGCCAATCTAAAACCAGTTGCTATCTTTCTATTTTAAACATTATTCAGGGAGAGGTAGACCCCACCGATGTAAGTTTACCATTTTTCTTTTTACTTGTTCTCAAACTAACTGTTTAGATCCATAAATCTTTATTACGAATCAGAGAGCGTAACCTGGCAAATTTCATGCCTTCTGCCCCTACATCGCTCCAAATTTCTCTTTCACGACGATCTCCTTACTTACCATCAAACAATCACCATTCTCGTATTTCAGGTCTAATGTTGGCAAATCACACTTCTATAACTTCATTATTCCAGCGAACTCTTGACCAATTTGACAGACTTTGGAAACGCCAGGCTTTCCTCGAGCCTTATAAGAAACAATCCATGTTTGAGAACGGACTTGGGGAATTTGAAGATGCACGTGAAATTGTTCGAGGGTTAGTCCATGAGTACAAGAAATTAGAGCCTACCACGGCTGTTTAAAATTGAAAATGGTTGGTCACATCTATCTCCGTCAATATATTGCGGAACCCCAACCCTGAATGACATTTTTTATAAATCTCTGATTGAACCTTTGACTACACCTTCCCTCCTCTTTCACCTATACTATTGATTTTCTTACGTTTTTTCTCTTCTTTTTTCTTAATACATTATATATTCAATGACTGGCTCTCTTCCGACTACCTTTGCTGGTAAGTGAACATTATTATTGCGTATTTAGGTTCTAGGAATTTCATTAACTTTTGGCTCTGTAGAACCCGTTCTTCTGGGTGTTATTGGCGGCACTGGACTCTATCATCTGTCTTGCTTGACTCCTGTTGCTCGTGTCACTGTGAAAACTCCTTGGGGAACTCCTTCATCTCCAATCACAATTTCACGCACTAAAACTGGCTTCCCTATTGCCTTTTTGGCCCGCCATGGTGTCCATCATGAGTACAGCCCATCCGATGTCCCTGCACGCGCAAACATTGCAGCCCTCAAGTCACTCGGAGTCAATACCATCGTCGCTTTCTCTGCTGTAGGCTCACTCCAGGAACACATCAGACCCCGTGATTTTGTTGTACCTAACCAGATCATTGACCGTACTAAGGGAATTAGACCTTCTTCATTTTTTGAGCAGGGCTTTGTAGCCCACGTGGGATTCGGTGAACCCTTTGATGTTAAGCTTGGTGAATTTGTGAGCCAGTTTGGAAGTGTTTTGAAAGGTGAAGCTGATAGCCATAACCCAGATGTCAAGCTCCATAGCAAGGCCACCGACGGCAAGGACGTAACTCTTGTGTGCATGGAGGGCCCTGCCTTTTCCACTCGTGCTGAGTCTTGGATGTATCGATCTTGGAATGGATCAGTCATTAACATGTCTGCTATTCCTGAGTCCAAGCTCGCCAAGGAGGCTGAGATTTCCTATCAGATGATCTGTATGTCCACTGATTATGACGCATGGCGCGAGGATGCAGAACCTGTCACCGTTGAGACTGTCGTGTCTAACCTCAAGGCTAATTCAGACAATGCCCACAATCTCATTGAGGCTATCATTGAAAAGCTTGAGCCTGAAATCCAGGCAGGAAACATTGGCCAGACTCTCAAGGGATCAATGAAGTACTCCATGTCCACTGCTCCTGCTGGTATGGACGAGGCTGTTAAGGAAAAGCTCCAATTCTTGCTTCCTGGGTACTGGTAAATTATATATATCATAGATTATAAATTACAGATTATGATAGAATTTCACTTAAGTTGGTTTTAGGTTTTGATATAAAGTTTTATTTGAAATTTTTTTTTTCTCTTAGATTTTCTTTCTCAGTTTCAGTTTCGATATTACATTTTTATTTATATATTACGAAATGATCTGTGCCTGTTAGGTGACTCGGCCATATATCTATACCTCCCACTAGGTGTAAATGAGACAGAAGTAGATGTAGATGGAGTCGAAGGGCTTTGGATTGAATCTGGTTTAGCAATAGAAATTGGTGTAGAAGTTCCAGGAGAATTTGGCTTCAAAATAGAGTTAGTTGATAGGCGAGACACTGTGCTAGGCCTTATTGGAGTACTTGAAGCAATTACCGAAGGTGATTGAGGAAGAACCGGCTGCTGTTGGCGCAATTGCTCTTTGACAGGAGAATTGAGTTTTCTACTAAGACCAGCTAAAGGAGATTCTGGCACTAAACTAGCTGGGGTGTTTTTTGATGGTGTGGCTGTCAGTACAACGTTAGAAGGTTTGCTATTGAAAGGGGAACTACGAGCAGCAGCACCACTGATTGGGGAACTCGTCGACAAGGGTGAGGTCTGTACAGATGGGCCGGGAGAATATCGAGTTTGTGCTGATGACTTTAAATATCGAGGGGGACTGGCAGGATTTTGAGGTACTTTGGCAGTAGGCGAGTCAGGTAAGCCCATGAGTTTTCGCTGAGATGGAGTTAGCGGGAGATCGTCAAAAGTATCTTGTGGCTTGACCAATTTGTATGTATTCCACGTAATATTAAACGCAAACAAACACTGCAAAGCAGTTACAATATAGAACCCAATATGCGAAAACTTGGCTAGTTCAGTTGCAATGGATTCTGGAATTGCTGAAACAGAACGCGCACTATGCAAGATCAAGTTGAATAATATCAAACCAATGACATTGATGAAAACTGTGCGTAAGACTTGCGATTTATTGATTGTTCTATTCCGGATCACAGCAAGACTTGGATGCTCCCATGATCCGGTTGGTACTGATGTTGGCTTGGGGGGTTTCGCAGCGTTAGGTGTGGAGGTCAAGGATCCCTCAGCTGCAAGTAGAGCCGCGGTTGCTGATAAAGATGGGGAGCCTGCCGTATAATATTGATCTCCTTTATTTCCCAAAGTCTTACTTGCTGGAGTTATAGGAGGAGAAGAAACAGACCCTGATGGACTTTCCCAGGAGGATGATGACGGAGGTTTATTTGGAGTAGAACTGTACACACCCAACAGACTTGCATTTCCAGTAAAAGTTCGATCAAAATTAGGAGAATCGGCAGGATGCTCATGTAGTGGCGAGACAGCTGGATTTTGAGAGGAAGCGGTGGCAGTTGAGTTGATAATTTTCCCACCTGGGCCTCTTCCAGCCAGTGGACTATTATTGCTGATTCCACTAATATTAGAGATCGAAAAACTGGTACTTGGAGTTGAGAAGATAGGAGTAAGAATGGCTTTATTAGGAGTCGAAAAATTCAGATTATTGGCTTGGTGAGAAGGCCGCCCTGGAGTAGAAGTATTGGGTGATCCATGGGCTTGTTGCTGTTGCTGTTGTTGTTTGCGTGGCGTACCAGACACATAAAGTGATTTAGCAAAAGATGCATTTTCAAAGGACATGGCTAATGAGTGCAATTACCTGGAAAGGCAGTGAAAGTCGGGCTTAGCAGCGGTGGGGGCGAACTGGTGGTGCTGGAGTTGGCGATTTGGATGAGTATCTACACAGAAAGTTTGTTTTGATGTCATGGCAGTGAGCGATGCTATGAAAAATCTTAGTTTCCACAACAACCACCTACAAATCACATGACCAAAATTAATCTGATTAAGCAGATTTGGAAGTTCCAAAAACACGAGGTGTTCCGGTGAGGAGAGTCAAATGTGAACCGAGGAAGCTTTGATCCGACCGACTGTGAGACGGTCCATGGATCCGGTATCTAATAAATCGGTTTGCTGTAGAAATTTAATTATTATCACCAATTACCCTCCTCTTCACAGGACTCATCGGTTATCGTTCCTACCTTCCCCAAGACGACACCATCGGTCGTATTGGATGAAGGTTTGGTTTGTTGGGGCAGCAGAATCCTCATTAAGTGGTATTTTGTCTTGAGATTTTGAACAAATCATACGAATACTCAAAAATGTCAGTTAAATATCTGGCAATTTTTCTCTTCTTTTCCTTCCTCCTTACCATCTACTGAAAAAAAAAAGGAAAATTAATAAAATAGAAACAGGATAAACTTCTATTAGAAATGGACTCACTTCCTTTGCCTTTAATTGTCCTTGCGGTTGCAACTGTAGTTGCAGTGGTTGTCGGGTACCTGTTTATGTCCTCCAGTTCAGCAAAGCCTGTGCTCCACCCCACAGAATTCAATGAGTTCCCTCTCATTCAGAAAACAGTTTTATCAGCCAACTCTGCCATATATCGGTTTGGCTTACCTCGCCCCACAGATCCTCTTGGACTGCCAATTGGCCAGCATGTGTCTTTAGTTGCCACTATCGATGGAAAAGAAGTGATGCGGTCTTATACTCCCACTTCTTCTGATGAAGACAAGGGGTACTTTGACCTTCTTATCAAGTCTTATCCTACTGGAAATATTTCCAAGCACGTCGCGTCTTTGACTATTGGATCAACTATGCGTGTGCGAGGACCCAAGGGTGCTTTTCAATACACCCCTGGTATGGTTAAGACTTTCAACATGATTGCTGGGGGAACTGGCATTACTCCTATGTATCAGATTATGACAGCCATTGCTAGGAACCCTGCGGATAAGACCGTGTGCAATCTCATTTATGCCAATGTTAACGAAGAAGATATTCTCTTGCGCAAGGAAATCGACGCTATGGTCAGTCAATGCCCTAATATCAACGTACATTATGTATTGAACAATCCACCTGAGGAATGGGCTGGTAGTGTTGGCTTTGTAACTCCTGATATCATCCAAAGCAACTCTGCTTCCCCTGATGATGATATCAAGCTCCTTCTTTGCGGCCCACCCCCTATGGTTAGTTCCATCAAGAAGGCCGCTGTCGACCTGGGCTATACCAAAGCTCGCCCAGTTTCTAAACTTGAAGATCAGATCTTTGTCTTTTAAACGTAGAAATGAATAACCTTTGTTTCCCCTATATGACATATTTGAATTACAATTAACACAAACGATCTATGAATGTAAAATAAGATCCTGCAAGTTTAGTAGAGAAGGAGTCTTGGGCTGGCAAAGCAGCCTCTGATGCAATACGTTGAGCGCCTTGAGCGATTCTTTCTGCGCTACAACCGCACTAATGTTAATCTCGCTAGCACCCTGAGAAATCATTTCTATATTGATACCAGCGTCTCCCAATGCAGTGAACATGGTTCCAGCCGTTCCTACTGACTGCTTCATCTGTGTACCCACCAGTGATACGATACACAGTTTGCGGGTGATATCCACACTTCCATACTTGCGTAGGTCGGCCACAGCATTCTTGATATGCGACTCTGAGAACGTTGACTGAAGGGCCATGGATACGTGGACTTCCGATGTTGAAATCAAATCAATTACAAGCTTCCACTTGTCTAAGATGGAAAACACGTGAAATAAAAATCCATGAGACAAATCCCGATTATTCGAATGAATATTCAGCACAATAATATCACTCTTGGTAGTAACCGCAGTGGGCCCGTTTTGTGCCGTGCGGAAAAATGAAGTGGACAGAAGGTCCACTGAGGTCGGAGGATGAGGAGGAGTGGCAGAACCAGGTAAGGCAATATTGGAGGGATAAATGACCGTACCATTACCCTCGGGGTTCATTACATTTTTAATGCGAATAGGAATGCGAGCACTTATAACTTGCTCCATGGTAAAAGGATGAATAACTTCAGAACCATAATAAGTAAGCTCTGCAGCTTCTTCAGGTGTGATAATAGGTACCAGCCTAGCCGTAGGTACCTTTCTAGGGTCAGCAGTAAAAATACCATCCACCTCTTTCCAAATTTGCAGTTCTTCGGCCTTTACGGCTACAGCAGCTAATGCTGCACAGAGATCGGTATACCCTCTTCCTACACTCTCTAGTAATCCACCTGGGACTGAACCAAAAAATCCAGTAACGACAGGAACAGCGTCTCCACAAGCGTTAATTTCGTTGCGAATCTGTTCAACAAGATTTTGGTAAAATTCCTTGTCTAGTGCATTACCATGTTGTGGTGAAGAAACAGGTGTACTTGAAATAACATGCGACAGATCAACATATTGAGCAGGCAAACCATTATCAGATATAACAGCAGCCATAAACAAACACGACAGTTTTTCACCGGCCGAAATGATCGAGTCCAGAGTTCGACCACTTACTTCTTCAATAATTCTGGCTGCCGAAATAATGGCAGCCACATTATTACACTCCTGATTAATGTCTTTCTCCAATTGGACAAGTAGAGTTTTAGACTTGACATACTCTCTGGCTGCCTCAAGATGAGACTCCCGAATTGCTTCTAGCGAGTCTGAGAAGTCTTCGTCAGTTAATGCTTTATCTGCAGCTGTCATTAGCCGTGTAGTTGTGCCCTCGCTCTTGGTTTCTGTCGATCTGGCAGAACAAACCACGGCTACATGATAGTCCTTGGAGTAAACTTGAACAATATCGTTGGCTATAGCCAAAGGAAGCTTTCCAACACTTGTTCCTCCAAACTTTTGGATTAACCAAGGCTTTTTAGCCGATTTTCCTGGACCTATACTTTTACTGTTAATCGCCATAATTTCTGGTTGTCTTTTGAAAGAGAATCATCAAAGTAGGAAATAAGAGTCTATTTAATGCTACCGAAGAAACTCTGGACCTCTCGAGGCAGCCAAACAACCTGTTTTTTTTTCTGATAGGCAGCATATCTCCAGGTGCCATCTTCGGTGGAAAATTGCCCGAAGTTATGAATGGCGTAATATTAGTCATATATGACAAATGATGACAAACTGATATATAATTCAAAGTAAATAAAATATTAATTGACGACCAACTTCCTTTCATGCAGAGCACAACCACCAGCCTTCCCTTAGCAATATCACCGTCAAGGGCTTTCATTCTGCCCTTTTCTTGTTTATTTGCTTACCTGAATCCATTTAATAGAATATTTTGAAGGTTTACACTTTGTTTACCTGTTTTCAAGTTTTAAATTTTGTTCTTCATAAAAAATCTGGTTTGATACAACACTCTCCCTAGTTCCAAATATTTTTGGCCTCATCTCATAATATGCATCTTGGTATGGTTCCAAACTATTCATCACTACGCTCATTTACATAGCCCTGAATTTTTTCTACTGGATTTTCATTTGTTTCATGGCTTCAAGCAAAAGTACAATGGAGGATAATGAGCTAACTACTCTCAAAGCCCAGACGACTGCCACCGTGACTCCAGCTCAGAACTTGGGTTTTTCTTCAAAGTCTCGAGAAAGTCGTCGTCGTGACTCGTTAATTTTCACAAAAAAACCCAAAAAGTCGTTTTCTGAAAACTTCTTTAAGCTCTTCTCTTGTCTATCCCCTTCCGATTCATCCACAAGCACTAAGGTAGGCTCGAACCATAATGAACTTAAAGTAGATCACAACCGCACGGCTAAGAGTGAACATCCTATGTCCGCAGGGGAGCGGACGCATATAGCCGAAATGGCGGCGGCTAGTGTTCTTTCACATTCTAAACAACCCTCTACCTCATCTCGCACTTCAGATACTCTTCCTACTGTAACAACTAAAGGGATACAAAGAGGACTTGCACATTCGCATTCGTCTTCAAACCAGAAAAAATTTCAATCTGTAACTTCACCAACTTCTTCTGATCACCTCAATCACCATCCACAAACTGTATCGAAGGAATATCACCAGACATCTATGGCAAGTTCAGACATCTCAAAACATCCTAATATTCGACCTGCTTCCCAACAAAATGGAATGCCTTCACCTGTTTCTAATAATGAAGATGATTCCGAGTTTTTAGATTCCATAAAAATTCAAGAGGCTGATCAGCATGATTATGAAAACCCTGTTGCTATTGAAGCACCTACCATCCCATCTAACGAGATGCATGACGAGCACGGAAATCTATTAACATCACTTGGCCCTGGTGCGGCTCTCTTGGCTCCAATAAAGAAAGAATTTGCTGGCCGTAAGTGTCTTGTACTGGATCTTGATGAAACTCTAGTCCATAGCTCCTTTAGCTTCATTCACAATGCAGACTTCATTATTCCTGTACAGATTGAATCAGAGTACCATAACGTTTATGTTATCAAGCGACCTGGAGTTGATGAATTCATGCGACGCATGGGTGAGTTATATGAAGTTGTTGTATTTACTGCTTCGGTCAGTAAGTATGGGGACCCATTGCTGGACCAGTTGGATATCCATAATGTTGTCCATCATCGACTTTTTCGCGAGAGTTGCTATAATAATAATGGTAACTTTGTTAAAAATCTTGCGGTTCTTGGCCGTCCTTTGCACGATACTATCATTATAGACAATTCTCCAACCTCATACATTTTTCACCCTCAACATGCTGTCCCTGTTTCCTCTTGGTTTTTTGATGCCCATGACAATGAGCTTCTGGATATGATACCATTTCTTGAGGACCTGGCTACCAGCCAGGTTCCCGATGTGAGTGCTGTCCTCAACGTGAATCTCGATTAATCAAATGATATGTACTGTACATTTATCTATTTTTTTTTTTTTTGTTTTCTTTATTGATTTTTCTAATTCTTTTTTAATATCTGTTTTATCTTGTCATGTATTCAATAATCAATTCTTGCATTCTTTCTCTAGTTTATCATTCATTCATTAGATTGCTTTTGTAAAAGTTCAAGATCTCTTGATATGCCATGTATTATAAAAAACTAAACTAGATTATCATTTATTCGAGTCACCTCTTTCTTGATCATATTTAGTTTTGATAGCAGTACCAATAATATGCTTTTCACGTTCTGAATTGTACGGTACACTACCCTTTTTACTGTGTTTTCTGAGATTATCTTCTCTCCTCTTGAGACTTTCAATCTCCGTACGTTTGATTTCTCCAGCCTTCTTGATAACGCCAGGTAAGTGACGGTGACGAGATATACGACGGATCTCGGGCATGTGCTTGTATCGCTCTTTAAGAGCTGCATCATACTCGAGTTTCGCCTTCTGACGAGATGATTTGACGCCTACACGCTCAGAGGCGTTCGCTCGCCAGACTCGAATATTACCATCATCAGAGCCAGAGAGAATGAACTTAGAATCAGTAGTAAAACGGGCAGTAAAGACATGCTGCATTCGCTTAGTATGATAGATTTCACGAGAATGACCTTCATTGGTTCGGAAAATACGCACAGAACGATCATATGAACCAGAAACCAACTCTTGACCTGTAGGATCAAAGTCAACGTCAAGAACTGCTGCAACATGATCTTTGAGAACGTTAATAGATCGTGTTAGGTTACGCATATCGTACATGTAAATGTTATGATCTTCTGAGCCAGCTGCGAAGTAAAATGCTTCCATAGGATTCCAAGCAAGAGCATTTGTTTTCAGCGTAGCCACGAGTTTCTGGATAGGTGAGCTAGTACGGACATCATATAGAATCACTGAGCGGTCACTACCAGCAGACGCCAAAATCGAAGTTTCAGTCTGGTTAAACTTTACAGCTGTTACATTATCCGAACCCCATGAAAGATTGCTCACTGGTTTAGATCGTTGTGAATCCCAAAGTTCAATGGTAGCTCCTGCTGTAACAAAACGAGACTCATCTCGATGGCAGTCAATGCCCATAAATGCCGAAGTACCTAAAAAGGTCTGTATAGGCTCGGAGTTGCTTTTAGATGCTTTTCGTAACTTAGATGGGTTGCTGACGTCCCACATCTTCACTGTCCTATCACTTCCACAAGAGAGTAACCGTCCTTCGTGATCTACTGTCATTCCTCTGACAATTCCGTCATGACCTTGTACCGAAAAGATTTCGTCTCGTTGTGCTAAGTCCCACAACTTCACTGTACCATCTCCAGAACCTGTTGCAACGTAAGCTAATGTCCTAGTATTCTTTGCAATGCTGTATACACCATCAATATGACCTTGGCCTAGTTGGCCTACAAAAGGCTGAGCAAACACCCTTTCAAGCTTGGTGGCATTTAGTGCTCGAGTATATTCCCTAGCTCGCTCAAAAGGATGCAGGGCTGGATCTAGATTGCGCGGCAGTCGCTGTGAGTCGGACTCCCGCACAGGAATATAATTATCAGCAGAGCGGCTTATTGTCTTGATCTTCATTGTATGGCTTTAATCGGGTTGAGGAAGAAGTTGAAAAAATTGAATCAACTCTTTTGTTAAAATTTTTTTTACGTAAAACTCCCAAACAAAAAGCCCTAATCCGATAATAAATGTGAATTCATAAAAATGATTAGTAATCTTTGTTACTACGATAGAGATATTCAAGACTATCAAAATACATATTTGGAATAGATAGAGAAATACTAAAGATAAATAAATAAAATGATACAAAATGATATATAATTACATGCGAGGAGGAGAACAAGTAAGCGTTTCAGAAGAAACACTAGATAAACTAGATGTACAATCTGTAGTCCGTGGAGACGTTACGACTCCAGAAATTTTCAGCAAACGTTGATGCCAGGCAAGAGATTCAGCTTCAGCTTCACGCTGTCCGAGAAAGTCGTAACCGTCATGATGACATACACACGGGCTAGGTGTAACGCTTCCATAGGCATCACGTTCGACATTGCTGGCTAATAATCCCTTCGTGCTGTCAGCTTGCGTGTCATAGGAGTGATATTCAGGAGACTGAATGATTGTATCAATAAGATAGTACTGCAGAGTATTCATGATAAGAGGAAAGATAAGTATCACAAAAACCACTTGGAGTTCAGGACTCCAGTTTGTCCAGGAGAGCAGGAAAGCTCCCAGATTATCTAACCAAGGGAGAGCCTGCACAATTGAGTAAAGAACACTTTTCATGCAAACCATGCCAATTAAATAGAGTCCAGCTTGTTTAATAAACGAGAACCAGCGAGGAGGGTCACCGTACTGGCCAGATATTATCCCAGTAATTCCAATTCTAAATGCCGTCATATGAATCATGTAAAGAAAAAACCAAAGAACAGGCACTCCCACAGTAGTATCAAGTAATAAATTAAGGAAATACCAAGTACACGGGTTATTATCTTGATCTGGCTCATCACTATGACTTTGAAGATTTGACAGGATTAAGTTTATGACGTGAAGCCCAAAAGCACCAAAAACCTGTTTGGAGACATCGAAAAACCATACCCATAAAGGCCGTTGCGGTGACTCTCTACTCCTTTTAAAAAGAAGAGAAAGAATTGCAAGGGCACCCATGGTGCCTTGAATAATTAACGCCAATGGTCCTAAAAGCTCGCATTGTGTGTCGCCTTCGTGTTGCGGGGGTGGTGGCGGAACCATGACAGGTTTTCGTCTAAGATGGCCAGACGTCACCGTCAGAGTCTGGATAAACAGTTGTAGGGGATTAAATTCAGATATCAGGGATTCCAATGTCATTATGCGGTCGTTTGATGTATGAGATGAAGGATATAAAAAGAAGAGAAATACCAGATTAACAGGATCTCAAAAATTTCCACAGATTGAAGGGTTGAACCCAACAGACTTACTGACCTAAAGTAGGTTACAGGATGAGAGGAAATGTGGGTACGGGTTAAAATGATTTTCTTTCTTTTCAAAAGGAGCACGTGATATTGTTTGAACCCTCGATTGTGTAAAATGTAATTCATTTTACTAATATTCTAATTTTCAATCTCTTCCCTTTCATTCTCATCTTGTTTTATTCAAACCAACCTTACTTATTTTTCTCCTGAACATATTATTAGATTCACCAATACATTCCGAAATGTCTGAAGCTGCTGCTGCCCCTGCTCCTGCTTGCCATTTGGCTAGTAAGTTATGAGTTTAAAATTTGATCGGGGTTTGGAAATGCCTATTACTAACTCTTGTGATTTGCGTGTAGCCTCCAAGGAACCTGCTAGTATGTGCCATGAGTGAATTTTAATCTTGCCTGTGTTCTAACTTGTGAAATTAGAGGTGAAGCCTTGCTGCGTTTGCACCGAGCAAAAGTCTGTTCGTGACGAGTGCCTGCTTTTCAATGGTCAAGAGTCCGGCAAATGTGATGAATTTATTCAGAAATACAAGACCTGTATGAAGGGATATGGGTTCACCGTTTAGATTCGAATGCCATTATTACAACTTATTTGCTCTTCGTGTTCCTTATAACAGCCTGAAAACTTCGAGGTACTCTTTGTATATAGTTAATTACCAATCCTTCCTCTCGATTTCGAAAGTGCATAACCATCATGCTAGCGTAGGCATATTTTCTAAATTATTTACATTTTCATCTATTATTTTGTGCTATAAAAATCCGTAATACTGCTCATGACCCAGTTGTATAATGAAGGAACGTCCTGAGGGTCTGGAGATACAATAGTGAAATTACTGCCTTTGAAAGTTTCTGATACTCGCATAATAAAACTCACAACCTGAGGGTACTCATTTGTCAATAACTTCTTCACAATAGGCACAGGAAATCCTTCCAAAGTTTGGATAGTTAGATGAGCACCTAACAATAAATCTGCTGATGTCCATTTACCATCAGAGCCAAACAAGTTCCAGCTTCCTTCTTCATTTTTTGATCCTAGGGCCACAATATTATCGAGCACCTCATGGGTGTAGCCCAAAACTTTCATAGATTCTTTGGCCTGGCCCAACTGCAATATACTCTGCTTTTTGTTTTCTTCTAGCTGCTCCTGAAGCCTTCCAAGTGTTGGGTATCGGCGTTCGATTTCATGAGAATCGCCAGAGCCTTTAGCAACTAACCCCATTGCAGCACATTGCTGTGAAGCTAAAGAACGTTGTTGCATAGGAACTTTATATTGCATCGGAAATGGAATCATGCTTGAAATAAGAGGCCTCGTAACGTGCTCATAGTTTTGCTGGTGTACGAAAAGCATGTATTGCGAGACCGCAGCAACTTGTGTATCAATATAAGACAAAGAGCTAGGTTAAAAGTTAGATATACGTATCGACTGATTTTAGGATACTTGCCTCAGGATTTTTGTCGAGTCTCCGAAATCAAGATCAAACCCTATAGTCTTTAAATATCTCACAATCGACAGATACCCTCCATACACTTTTCCATTGTGTCGCAAGGCCGGAAGAACACCTATGTGAATGATTAGTATCTACCTTGCAATTTTTACTCGATTGTCAATTTCATACCACTACTGGAGATAGCTGTATTTGAACTAGGAACAATTGCTACTGGCTGGTCCTTGCCAGCAGTAAGAGTGAGGTACCAAATCGCGGCCAAGCAATCAGGAGAAAAAGATGGAACATCTTCTATAGAGCCCCAAATATGAAGTTCAAGTGTTTCATCTTTAGCCCTTGTAGACATTTTTATTTCTTGTAGAATGAATTCAGATAGATAGATAGAAACTATGGTTTCTGGGAAGAAGAAAAAAAAACAGATTATTCACGTGACGTGCATAAAAATTATATGTTAAGTTTCAGTAACAAATATGACCAACCTTCCAACCCAATAGATCGAGCTACAGTAGGCTTGACACGAAACGATTTAATATATTGTAAGATTTTGAATAAATTACACTAATACAGGCCTGACCTTACTTTTTTGATTCATTGTACATTAATTTTTGGTCTTTTGTTACGATGTCCGAAGCACAGGACCCAACAACATTGACACCAACAATGGAACAAGAGGGCCTTTCTAAACCCGAGGCTATAGAGAATAGCAACGATGAAACCAGTACAGATAATGGAACTGAAGTTGCCTTCAACACTGAAGAAGTTCCCCAGCCAGATATTCCGATGAATGATGCTCCTCTAGAGGCACCAATTGAGCCTATTAGCAATCAAGAGGCCATACACTTTCCTGAACAGGATTCATTGCCTACTAATGATGTAGAGCCTACTTTGACTAGCGAAAAAGTCACCACTGAACCTGAACCCACCAAAAAGTTTTCAAATCCATTTATTATTGAATCTATTTCACCCCAAGAGCCGACAGACCCGAGTGAAGATTCAACCATTTCAATCCAGGGAGATGAGAAAGAAGAACGCCATAATGCTCAAGACGAAGAAGATGACGATGACGATGAATACGAACCATCTGCTCCTATTATTCCTAAGAAATCTATTAACACACCTCCAGTTACTGGTATTCTGGGAGAACCGTCTAATTCAAGGCAAGGAACTCCTGCAGCTTTGTCTGCTGGGTCTAATATCTCCGTAGAGTTTTCCGAATCTCATGAAATGCCTGAAAATACTGAAAATACTCTCACAACAACAGCACTCCAGCTTGAAAAGTCTCCCAAAACTTCTAAATATAAACGACTTGCCCTAGACACTATTGGAAAACTGCAAGACAAACTTGAAGAGGACCCTCAGGACATTTCTCTATGGATTTCTCTTATTGATAGTTTAAAGTTGAAAGACAAAATTGACGAGGCCAGAGAAACCTACGAAAAAGTATTGGAATATTTTCCCTTGGCTGCTAGTGTTTGGGTTTCTTACATTGATTTGGAATTAGCACATGGGAATTTTCTAAAAGTTGAAACTCTTTTTTCAAAATCGCTTACAACTGTCTATAGTGTCAAACTATGGCAAAGCTATCTTGAATACGTCCTCCGAATGAATAATATTCAAACCAATGGCGACAAGGCCCGTGTGACAATTCAACAAACTTATGAATTCGTACTTGAGAAAATTGGCCTTGACCGTGAAAGTGGCACAATTTGGGCCCAACATATTGATTTTGTGCGCAGCAAGGAAACTTCAACTACTTGGGAACAACAGCAGCAAATGGATAGTCTTAGGAAAATTTACCGAAAAGCCATTTGCATTCCCTTAAACAACTTAGAATCACTTTGGCATGGATATAACACATTTGAGAATAATATTAACAAAAGCACCGCACGAAAATTTTTAGCTGAAAAGTCTGCAATATATATGACCGCAAGATCTTCTCTAAAGGAGTTGCAAAATATTACGACTGGCTTATCCCGATCGACCACGCCCGAAAAGCGTAGATGGGTAAGGAGTGAGGAGCGTCAATTAGAGCTGTGGCGAAATTGGATCAGCTGGGAAAAGAAAAACCCCTTGGAATTAACTGATAGCGCTGTTGTACGTGAAAGAGTCACATACGCATATCGACAAGCAGTTATGACTATGTGGTTCTATCCTGAGATTTGGTTTGAGGCAGCTGATTATGCTCTCCTCCACGATAGTGATGATAAGGAGGCACTTGAAATATTGAATTTAGGAATGAAGGCTAACCCGTCAAGCGCTTTACTTTTTTTCAAGGCTGCGGAAGTCTTGGAGTCATCTGGGAAAAAGCAAAATGCGCGCAAGATGTACGAAACACTTTTGTCCAACTTGAAAGAGGAACTTTCCAAATTAGAGGAAATGCTTGAGAATTTACAATCTGAAGAAGAAACTACCAAAGGCTCCAAATTATTAAAACTGTCATCCATTCAAAAGCTGTACGATGCGAAAGCAAAGGACATTACATTTACGTATATTGCTTTTATGAAAGCAGTAAAGCGTATGGAAGGAATTACCCAGGCAAGACATGTGTTCAGTGAATGCAGAAAACTGCCTTACTCTACTTTCCAGATCTACATCGCGTCAGCTACAATGGAGTTACGCAATGACAAACCAGACATTGCCACTAAGATTTTTGAAATCGGATTGAAACGATTTTCTTTGAATGCAGAATACATTGAAGAGTATATTGATTTTTTAATAAGAATCAACGACGACACCAATGCCCGTGCATTATTTGAAAAGTCAATCACGAAAATTGATGCTGCTGAAGCAAAGGGTCTCTACAATCAGTTTCTAAACTATGAGGCCCGATTTGGAGAGTTAATTTCTCTTAAAAAGCTAGAGGAGAGATACAAGACGCTTTATCCTGGAGGTATGATACTAAATTACATTAGAACATGAAAGACTTTATTTCTAACAATATTTTTTTTTAGAAACATCCCTCGACTTTTTTATTAAACGTTTTGATGCCCAAGATTATAACCCTATTAAAGAAATTGATTTTAGTGCTAAGAAGCGCTATGAGTCTAGCATGTTAAACTCTCAAGCTAATGATTCAAGCTCAGTTTCGTCCTCTTCTGATTCATCATCAGGCTCCGAGAGCAGCGATGAAGAGGGAACTCAAAGGCGTCGAAAGAGGCCTCATAAAAAGCACGGTGATGCTACAACTGATTCACTTGGATTACAGGGCATACCTACATCACCGAGGGCTCACAGCAAAGGCCATAAAAAGACTGGATCCGGGTCTACCTCCATTCCACCAATCATTATGTCACTGTTAAAAGTTCTTCCTCCTGCTAGTGCTTATATGCGTAAGTATTTAAATGTCTCTCTTACAAAGATTTTTGCTAACCTTAATTATAGTTCCTGAATTTGACGCCGTAAAACTGGTATCCCTCCTTCGTGATACTAATTTACCTGGTTATCTATAAACCAAGCTTTTATTAATTTGATTTCCCATATTATTTTTAATATCATGTTACCCTTGTCATCACCTTAAATATTAATCAATTGAAAAATTTCTGTCTCCGAAACATTTTTTGGCCGGTACCAAATGAATCATGAATAGCTAGCTACTCAGCGAAACCCAAAATTTTTTTACTTAGGCTATTGGATATCTGACATGAGTTACCTCAATGTAAAATGGAAACACACTGTTGTAAGCTTTGATATAATTTCATTTCACAGAAGTTACGGTATTATTTTAACTTCAGAGGGTTTCAGCTTTTTTCATCTTGTTATCAACGATACTATATGAAATGGCAATAAATCTGGCATGACTGATGTTTTGGTAACTTGAAGCAAGGAATAAGCTTTGTAGTGTAGTTGAACAAGAGTTGTTTTGTAAGTATATATGAAAGCTGAAGGATCCTTAACCAGATCAAGACCTAGTCCGTCACTTAGTTTGTGGTCATAATTTGTTTGTTTTCATGGAGACATTTAGCTCAATATTTAATTTTATGATCCTGAATCAATTTTTTATCAAATAAAAATCTTAAATTTCACTTAAAACCTTTTTTTAACAAATAAATCCGTATCACTGCAAGTTATACTTGTTTTCCAATCTTAATATATCAAATCTTTGGCATCTACATTGTGATATAAGATTACTACTATACAACCTGGAAGTAGCATGACGATATTGAAACTAAATTTAGATAATGCCCCTAATTTAGGCCATGACCACTCTCTCTTGGGGTTTAATTTTGTCATACGCATTAGCACATGACTTCATTATGACTAGTAACAGTTCAATGGGAAGCCACTACAAAGCCAAAGGTCTCAGAGAGTTCTACCAGTTCTATGCATAATGTTAGAATATTATTTGAAAGTAAAAAATATTATGAAGTAAACATTAACTACTTGATCAAATTGATAAGGATGTTTATTAATTTTACAAATGTAAAAACGTTCAGTATGATTAGTTTTGTGATTCATCTAGCAATGCTTTTGAACCAAAACTAATGTCTCTTTTTGAATTAAAATTAAAAGGCTTCTCTCTTTAGGAAGCAAATATAAAAGGTGTACAGGATGTATCAATACTGCCTCTATTTCACCTTAGAGGCACCACTTCAGTGGAAGTCAGCTCAACTTTGCAGTGAATAAGGTTTCATAAATTTAAAACATGAAAAAATGTTTCAACATCTGGTAAAACCTGTCTGAATTATACCAGTTTCACAGAATATGTCTAATACTTTCTCCAGGTTATTCCTACAGTTTTATGTACTTCTGGCGTAGCTCCTTTCGAAATTTTTCAATAATGTGCAATTGCCAAAATTTGTTCCATGTTCAAGAATTGGATAATCACAAATCAGAATTATAAACTGCATTGCCAAAGTTATTCTGCCTTTTCTCATATCATCCTGTCTCGACATGATGCTATTTAGCCAGTCATTGTGTTCTAAAGTTTTACTTTAATTTATTTGTGTCACAAACTCACGTTTACAGAGAGATTCACTTTCATTTGGGTACGGGTTTGGGTAAGGGGAGCGTAAACTCCCAACCTCCAACCTTCAGTCCCAACTTTGGAATTTTTTATGAAAATTTCTAAATTTTTTTCATATCCATTTTCAGATCCATGATTCAACATAAAAACAAGTAATGGGTAAATATCGAAAGAGATTTAATGAAAAGGCCCGGTCTGGCATGGTTGCCAAGCAGGAGAAGCTCCGTCGAGCGAGGCAAAAAAGTTTTCGAGTGGAAGAAAATAATGGACGTCAAACTGAGGAAGAGAGAGTCAGACAGGAACAGGAAGAAGAGAACTTCAATCCAAATGCTGAGGTTTTAATGCCAATGACTACAGAAGAGAAATTAGATCGCAAAAGAAAACTTCAAGAATCATTACGACCTCCTCAAGAGGCTCCGATATCTCGAACGAAACGAAAACGACTTGAAAAGTATATCGTAAGTTTTTCTTGATCTGCAGAGACAACAGACACTAATTGTGATTTAGGATAAACAAGTTAAAAAAGAAGAAAAAAAGGTTTTGCTTGAAAAATTATCGGAATCCAAAATTGACACAAGCTTTTTAAAAAGTATGAAAGAGCTGGGCGCAGGAGGTGAAACTAAACGTCAACGATATGAGGAAGCACTTCTTTTAGAACAGACAGGTCGAGGGAATGAAGAAACCAAAAATATTTTATATGAAGAGCATGAAGTAAAGAACTGGGAAGAAGACGAAGATATGAGAAACATCTTTTTAAAGCCTGTGGAAACTAATACAAGAGATGATGACGAGTCCGATAATCAAGACGTTAACACTTCTGTATTTATCGACCATCGGCCTAGGGCCCCTGTAGGAACAGGTTTTGGATTTGCTAATTTGAAATCAGTGCCCAAGGTAAAACATACTTCTTATAACTGGAGAACCAAACTGGCCATGTCTAAAGCCAGAAAGCATGGTATTGATTTGGCTGAGATTGATGGTGATGATACCTCCTCAGATAAAGAAGAAGTAGCATCAGATAGTGAGGTTGGTTCAGATAGCAATTCAGAAAATGATAGCAATGACGAAGAGGATGAATGGACTGGATTTAACGACGTTGAGAACACGAAGGAAATGTCTTCCGAAGGGCTGAACGAACCCGAAAGTTCAGTTGAGGAAGAGGAAGAAAAGGAGGAAGAGGAGGAGGAAGAAGAAGAGGAAGAAGAAAAGGAAGAAGAGGGGGAGGAAGAAGATGAGGAGGAGGAAGAAGAAGAAGATGAGGGGTACGATGAAAATGAAGACTTAGAGGAAGGCGCCAAGAAGACTAAGGGTCAAGAGTTTATTGAATGGGCCAAAAAGCAAACTCAAGAAGAGCCAATTTCGCTTGAAACACCTAAGTTTGAAGGTGTATACACCCCTGTGGCGCGTCCAGAGGATGCCGAGGCCCTTCCTGTAGATTTTTCCAATCCACATTTAAAAAATGACCGAAAAACCTTTTTCGTTAATGTTGAACGATCAGACAAGGTCAAATCTTCTCGACTAAATCTTCCAGTTGTAGCTGAGGAGCAACGAATCATGGAGGCTATTCATAATAATGATTGCGTTGTAATATGTGGTGAGACCGGTAGTGGTAAAACAACTCAGGTTCCTCAATTTTTGTTTGAATCCGGATATGGAAGTTCTGATAGTGATACACCAGGACTTATTGGTATCACCCAGCCTCGAAGAGTTGCCGCAGTAAGTATGGCAAACCGAGTCAGTGAAGAACTTGGAGATAAGGGCCATGTGGTTGGTTATCAAATCCGATTTGATGCTAATATTAAGTCAGACACAGCTGTCAAGTTCATGACCGATGGTGTTCTTTTAAGAGAACTGAGTAACGACTTTACTTTAGCGAAATATTCTGCCATCATCATTGATGAAGCTCATGAACGCAATGTCAACACCGATATTTTAATAGGTGTGCTGAGCCGTATTTTGAAGTTGCGACGGGAATTAGCAATAGAGCATCCTGAAAAACATAAACCTCTGAAGCTTATTATTATGTCTGCAACACTGAGAGTATCTGACTTTACTGAAAACAAGACATTATTTGACATCCCACCTCCCGTATTAAAGGTTGATGCTCGTCAATACCCGGTTTCAGTGCACTTCAACAAGAAAACACCATTTAACTATCTAGATGAAGTTTTTCGCAAAACTTGCAAGATCCATCAGAAGCTTCCTCCTGGTGGAATTCTGATTTTCCTCACTGGCCAAAATGAAATTACACATATGTGCAAGAGACTTCAGAAAGCATTTCCGTTTAAAAATAACTCTCCTGCTAAAGACTCTAATATTTCTATTCGTGTGAATTCAAAAGAAACTACTACAGAGGTGGAGGATATTGACTTTGGAATTGATATTAATGAAGCTGAAGTTGATGATTTTGATGTTGCCGAAGAAGAAGCAGATGAAGAAGGATTTGACGAGACATTGGAGGAAGGTCAAGATGCTAATGCACCATTGCATGTTTTGCCATTATATTCTTTACTTCCTACAAAGGAGCAAATGAAGGTATTTGCAGAGCCTCCTGCTGGATCTAGACTATGTGTTGTTGCTACTAATGTGGCTGAAACTAGTTTAACTATTCCTGGAATTCGATATGTCGTTGACTGTGGTCGTTCCAAAGAGCGAGTTTACGATGAAGAAACTGGCGTTCAACAGTTCAGCGTAAATTGGATCAGCCAAGCAAGTTCTGGACAGAGGGCAGGACGAGCAGGACGTACAGGCCCAGGTCATTGTTACCGCATATTTTCATCTGCAGTATATGAGCGAGATTTTGATCAATTTTCTAGACCGGAAATATTGCGCATGCCAATTGAAGGGCTTGTTTTACAAATGAAGGCCATGGGAATAGACAAAATTGTCAACTTTCCTTTTCCCACACCTCCTGATAGAACTGGATTACAAAAGGGATTGAATTTGCTCAAGTATTTAGGTGCACTAGATGAGAAGGAACTTTTAACATCTCTTGGAAAGTCTATGAGCTTATTTCCACTCAGTCCTAGATTTGCTAAAATGCTTATTATTGGTGACCAGCTTGACTGCCTCCCATATGTTGTTGCTATTGTTGCAGGGCTTTCAGTAGGAGATCCATTTATTGGTCAACATGAGTTGGGCATTGAGCAGAAGCCAGAGCGTCCCAAGATTCAAAACGTTGGAGAGAGAGATGACTACAAAGAATCTGAAGAAGAAGAAGAAGAAGAAACTGTAGAGGCGAAAGAATTCAAGCGCCAGATGCGGACTGATTATCATAAAGTTCATGCCCGTCTTTCTGCACTTGATCCCAAAAGCGATGCTATGAAACTTCTATGTGCAGTATGCGCTTATGATTTCACCAAGACTCGGGAGGATTTTGCTAAGTCTCACTATTTGAGATTCAAGATCATGGAAGAAATTCGGAAACTTCGAGGCCAAGTATCTTACATCGTTGCAGTTAATACCAAATCTGATGCTGTTGATGCTACTGTTAGCAAACTTTCGAATAAGCTTAAGCCTCCTACTCCAACTCAGGTCAAAGCTATCAAACAAATGATATCTGCCGGATTTTTGGATCAAATTGCTGTCCGTGCAGATGTTGTTTCAACTGACTTACCTCCCATGCGGGCCAAAACTCGAATCATTGCTTTCCCTTATATGACATTATTTCCTTCTAGATATCGGTCAAAGGCAAGAGAGGAGGTTGATCCCTATGTTTATATTCATCCAAGTTCAGTTCTTACAGAAGCTGGAGATGTTCCACCCGAATACTTAGTTTACAACACTTTACAAGTCAGTCAAAATACAAAGTCAGGTGAAGCTCCTTCTGACCAATCCCTAAGCAAGATTCGTATGAAGGTGTTAACTGATGTGTCACCGGCTCAGCTAGTCAATGTTGCTAAGGAGTCTTCTCTTATTACATACTCCAAGCCTTTGGGGGCTCCCTATGGACCTAAGCTACTGAGTCCTACGAAAAGAGAATGCTGGGTTATTCCTAGAATGGGAGCAGCTATTGGTACTGGTGGAGTCGGCTGGGATTTACCAGTGCGCAAAGTAATTCAAGTGAAAGAGGGAGTTCATTGGGTTGTACAGAAATAAATTTAATAGAATGTATATTATTAGATAAAAATGTAAGAAATAATCAACAGAAGCATTTCGTTTATTAGTTATTCACATTTTCTCTTCCAATGTAGTTACATCAAATGTGCATACTTTAACCCAATGTATAGTCATATTGAAGATTTAGACTGAGTCCTGCCCCAACTTATCTTTTGAACAATCTAAATATGTAAGACTAAATAAATAAATAAATGACACTAATATTAACAGAAAAAAAAAAAAACAGTTGCGGTTAACAATCTAACTGGTAGTTAGTTTTATTCTAAGTTGAGGTTTTCGAACAGGTTTAGGCTTGATTGACTTCGTCTCACAGCCAGGGCAATTATGGAGGGTTTCATGACAATATAAATCACAATCAATACAAAAGTGATTATTACAATCAGGGCAAGAAAACCGATGAGTGTGAGCTCTAGATTCTGAAGAACTTCCATCTAGAGTTGTGAGAAATGGTGATAAACAAGAGAAGCAGTTGGTAGAGAGATATGCAAAAGATGGGGGAACTTCCTCGAATGGTTTAAGAGGAAAAAGATGGTGATATGAGCGTGCAAGATGAGTCGATAGAACGAGTGTGAGATTACAGCATGGACATTGAGACGGCAGAGTGCAGACTTTGGCATTGCAACGTGGACAAATATAGCCTCCTCGAGTGATATTAGAATGGCAAGAACAGAGCGTAGAAGTAGTTTCTGAAATGCGAGAAGGAAATCCCATTTCCACTAACGTGCTAGAACTGCTCGTTGAGAGTTTATTCACCGCTAATGGAGTTGTGGATTCATTTAGGAGATCTTTGAAATGAGCATCATTGAGAATTACTCCATATGAACTATCATCGCCAAAGTTGGTTTTCAAACTTAGTTCCCGACAAATGGCAACTTGTGCAGCTAATCCAATGACACTAACTCTTATCTTGCTTTTGACAAGATGCTTAATCGTTTCGTGTATATCACCTGGGTCAGAAGAATACAGTGCTCCAAAAATAACAAGGACTTCTCGTGTGCAGTGAGAAGGAACGTGATATAACAGTCCTCTTGACATTTCCATAGCATTTTGTAAAGAAGGATCGCCTTTGGGTTCCTGCTTTCTGAGTGCCTGTAATGCAGCAATGTGTTCTTGTGGACTCCCTCGTAAGTCAGAGATTAGTACGGCTAGACCTTCTCTCATTCCTATGATTCCCAGTTGTGAAATAGGATTTTGATCGTAAAACTCGGATACAAAATCAATTGCATAATTGAGCATGAGTTGATACCTGTTTGGTAATAGGTCTTTTTCAAGCATGGCAAAACTCATATCTAGGACCAGAATAAAATTTCGAATGATTCCACGTTGAAACGGAATTGCTGATTTAAGAATGCGCCGTTTTTTTGATGCCTCAACCATCCCTGCCACAACTCCTGCTATTGTACCTTCCTTATCTTCCTGGACGACGTCCCAACTGCGGTGGTATTCATCTTCCCAGGTATATCCTCCATTTGCACCTTTCATATCTTGAACACTTCCACCGCCTCCACGAGATCCTTTACCGCCTGCCTTTCGTCGTGTACGCTTGTGAACTCCATCATCACCTTTTGTCTGCCGAGAGGATGTCTCTTCTACATAATCGTCATCGGAATCATCCATTTTACAGGAATATATTGTGAGCAAATATGTACGAAAAAAAAAGCTGTTGATTGATTTGAAAGAATTGTGAGAGGTGAGTGTAAAACCTAGCCCAAAATAAAAGCATAATCATCGTAACGTTGTGTGCATACTGATTCTCCCCATAACCCTAAAGTCACCACCACAACATGTATGCTGTTATACTCTCCGAAAACAAAACCTTTTAACATTTTCCAAAAACCTTCAACGACATTTTGAGATTTTTCACCTTAAGACTTTGGGAATCTTTTAAGATCGCAGAGTATTTGAAATAGTCTTTTTTATCAAACTGTTTTGTTTTTTATTTCAATATTTTTTTGTATCTTTCGTGACTTGTTGACCAAGACTTCTCAACTATTCCTTCTTTCGTGATTGCCCTACGCCAAAAAAGACGCGTGCAATGCCTGGACGTAAGTGCTTTTCAACTCTATAAACAACAAACTTTCTAACAATTCTTGCAGAAAGAAGCCCTGGTTCTGCATTGCAGACCATCACGGTTATGCTCACAAGTCTTGTAAAGGACATTTTGTCTTTAATAGATTCGTAAGTTGCAATTATGTGAAGCTTGATTAGGTAAAGCTAACTTTTGCAGGTCTGAGATAGGGAAATCGTTATTAGATGTGGAAGTAGTTCCATCAGACCTTTCTATCCCAGATTATAATGCATATCCTGCTCAGCTCCAAAATGGGGTTGGCACAACTAGTATACGGAAAAAAGCCGACCAAGGAACATATTCTAAAACTCGAAGTTTATTTCCTGTTTATAATGACTTGAAGATTGCATTCCGGACCCAAATCACTCAGTATCCTATTGGCAGTAGAGATTATCAATCTTTGACAGATATTTTCAATTTTTCTTTAGATCTTATTTTACGAGAGGGTGTTCGATTTAGTTTACTATTGCCCGACCAGATTTTGTCAGGCGAGAGCCCAAAGACACTCACCAATGGATCCACTGATACACATCAAGACTTACAATCAACAAATGGCACAGCTGCAACAGCTGCCGCCGCTTTGAGAGCTGTTGCAGCTGTTACAACTGACGAGAGTGAAGAGGACGAAAAGTTTAAGGAAGGCGAGGAAGATGGAGAAGAAGAAGAATACGAGGAGGATGAATATGAAGCAGAAGCATTGGATGGTTTTCAAAGAATCTATGCCGATGTTCAAGAACAATATGGGGAGTCTTTTTACATTCTTACTCAAAACGGACCTCTTTTTACTTCTCTGAATGGACGGTCAAGTTTAGATCCTCGAGACTACCAAATTCCTAAAATGTTCAACACAACGCGAAGCCTCCCTCATACAGGTCCTTCTACTGCGTACCAAATGTCATATATTTCACCAAAAATTTCTCCAGTTCCTCACCCAGCAATCCCTCCAACTGAATTTATGACTGGGTTTGTTCATCCTAACGGAGTTCCATTACCACTCCCTACGTGGTTGAATTATGGCGTTTATCAGAGTTTTGCGCCAACAGTCGATCAGACAAATGCCGTACTAGATGAAACTGTTGTGAATAGTATATGGTTTGAAAAATACACTCGACGAAAAATGCAAAATACGGAAGCTATTGAAAGTCTTCTCTCTAAGCGAGTTGAGGAAGCCAAAGAGACAGAAGACAGTGAAATGATAGATTCTAATAAGGAAAGGGACCAAGACGAAAAAATCGCCAAAAATTTAGACACCGAAATGACGGGCGATAACCTTAATGATAAAGACGAGAAAGATGAAACCAAGGAAGACCCCACAGAAATTGAGCAGGTTGTCCAAGACTTGGAAAATGAAGATTTGGACTTTTTAAGTACCTTGACATGGGCTCCTGATCATTTCATTGACGAAGACGAAGTTGAAGCAGCGCGGACTAACACGGAGGAAATTTTAATATCCAAGCTTTTACTGGAATTGCAAAATATGCAACGGATGCGATTGGCAAGAAATGATTCTACGGCATTTATAATTACGCCTGAAGAACGACGAACCGCAACAAAGATTCAAAACATGTTAGTTCGAATGATGTCTGACACAACTCCCCAAGAGCTGCTAATTCAGCCATCATCAAAGTATCCCGTTTTGCAGGCAACATACCAAGGTGTTTTACAAGTGCCAGATTTGAAACAGTCTTCACAAAATCCTTCTGGTATGCGTCCTAACCGCTATACACCACGGAAACAGAGAAGAATGTGAAGAGGACCGGGTCCCGGTATACAATTAAAAGCGTGTATAGTGTAATATATAAACGAAATGGATTCGGAGTGCTTTAAGTGTAACGTTTCGAGTTTAAATTAATTTTATGATTTGTCTGCTTTTGTACTTGTCTTAAGGCTGAACTTTGATTACTGACATGAAATTCTTTGTAAAACTTTGGTGAGAGTTATGAGTGATCAAATCTTGATTAGTAACTAGTTATAAATGATGACACATTATTTTAAATTTCTTATATCAGCTCACATGACTTTTTTATTCTTAAGTTGGTTTCTTCTGGAACCTTCACCACGAAGTTCATCCACAGTAGGAAAACAAACAAAAAGTGAAAATATAAGTAGGAATTCTATTCATCTCCATTTCAATTTGTTTTTTCTTTTCTTCTTTTTTCTATCATATTATCATCATCATCATCAAATATTTTTTTATCTAAATAATCCATAATGTCTGAAGCTGATAAAGTGAGTATATTTTATTATTTTTCTATAGTTGACCTGGATCTAACATGAACCCCAGTTTAAAGCAGAAGGAAACGCTGCCTTTTCTGCTAAGCGATTTGAGGTAGCAATTGAGCTTTTTACCAAGGCCATTGAAGCTTCAGAAACCCCCAATCATGTGTTATACTCTAACCGTTCCGCTTCCTATGCCTCGTTGAGAGACTTTGACAAGGCCCTAGAGGATGCCAATGAATGTGTAAAGATCAATCCTTCATGGGCCAAGGGTTGGGGCCGCAAAGGTGCTGCCCTGTTTGGACAAGGTGATCTCGTAGGAGCAAAGGATGCCTACGAGACTGCTGTTGAGAAGGATCCATCAAATGCATTGGCAGCTAATGGACTTAAGAGTGTGAATGAGGCTATCGAGAGAGAAGCATCGGCTGATGGAATAACTCCAGACATGGGCATGGGCAAGATGTTTAGTGATCCTCAGGTCCTTGCACGACTGGCTTCTAATCCTAAAACTAAGGATTTAGTGAAAGACCCTGAATTCATGGCTAGGTTACAGGAGGTAGGCAGTAACCCTATGCTAGCTTTGCAATCAGCAACCAAGGACCCTAGATTAATGCAGGCCATTGCTGTCGCTCTGGGTATTGACACTGACATGCCCATGCCCCCTGGCAGTTCAACTAATGATACTGAAATGCCTGATGTGCCCAAAGAGGCTCCCAAGGAAGCTCCTAAGGAACCTGAACCTGAACCAGTTCCTGAGCCAGTTGCTGAAGAAGTTGATTCCGAGGAGGCAAAGCAGAAACTTGCCCAAGAGCAAGCTACTGCTGCTAAAGCTGAAGGAAACACTTTATATAAGCAGCGTAAGTTTGACGAAGCAATTGCTAAATATAACGAGGCTTGGGAACTACATCATGATATCACATATTTAAACAACAGGGCAGCTGCTGAGTACGAAAAGGGTGACTATCCCACTGCTGTTGCTACATGCAGAGAGGCTATTGAGTATGGCCGAGAGGTATTTGCAGACTACAAGCTTTTGGCCAAGGCTTTTGTACGTGCAGGTACTGCTAGCGAAAAGACAGGAAATTTGGAGGATGCAATTGAATTCTATAACAAAGCACTTACTGAGCATCGCACTCCTGACACTCTTAACAAGCTGCGTGCTGCTGAGAAGGAGCTGAAGCTCAGAGAGTCAGAAGCTTATATTAACCCTGAGCTGGCTGATGAAGCTCGTGAATTAGGTAATGCAAAGTTCAAAGAGGGCAACTGGCCTGAGGCAGTTAAAGCCTATACTGAGGCTATTAAGAGATCCCCCAAGGATCCCAGAGGATATGCTAACCGAGCAGCAAGTTACTTGAAGCTTATGTCATTCCCTGAGGTTGTGCGAGATTGTGATGATGCAATTGCTCAAGATTCTACCTTCTTCAAGGCATACTCCAGAAAGGCTACAGCTCAGTTGGCTATGCGTGAATTTCAAAAGTGTATTAGTACTCTTGAAGAAGCCCGCACTATTGACACCGAAGGCCGTCACACTGGCGAGATTGAAGACATTTATGCTAAGGCTTTGAGTGGCCGATTCCAACGACAGGAGAATGAGAGTGAGCAAGAAACACTTGAACGTGCTAGCAAAGATCCTGAGGTGCAGGCTATCCTTAACGATCCTATTATGAACAGCATTTTGCAACAAGCACAGGGCAACCCAGCAGCTCTCAGAGATCACATGAAGAACCCTGAGGTTCGCAAGAACATCAACTTGTTAGCTGCTGCTGGTATTATCCGAACTCGCTAAACTCGCTAGGTGTGTTTATAAGAGGTATTTATCTGTAAGTAGTACTAGTAGTGTAGGTAATTGTATTGTTAATATTCTTTCTTGTACATGCATTAAGCTCGTTTCTACTTGTCTATCAATCATTAATCATCAATGGCCATGGGGCATGTTCACATATATTTGCTTATTCATTATGTGGGGGTTGCTTGCTTTAGATCAGGGCAAGGGTGTAGAGATAAGCTCAGACTAACAGAAAGCGGCAGCGAATGAGCCAAGCAAAGAACACCCAGAAAGAACTAATTTTTAGATTTTTCATACTCAGAATATAAAAGTGGAAATTCAATAGAAAATCCTGGTAAAGTAATCATCAAAATTGAAATTGAGATAAAAAGTAGCCTTTGTATGGCAAGTCTGGAAGTCTTTGTGCGTAAGTTGTTGTGATTTGGGTGTAATAAAGAGTTTTATATATCTAGCTCTCCGTAAAATAAATTTCAGTTCTTTTCATACAAAAACATCCTGGAACCACCAACATCATCTCCCGTGGTGAAAAAATAAATTTTAAATTTTAGTTTCAGCGTTTCTGGAATTAACATAAAACCGATACTCTTATCACCGTAATCAAGGCTATCGCAATCGCAACCATCTCCATCTCGATGGCTGCTTCTGTTGAGCTGCAACGTCAAAAATTTTTCATTGTTTTGGTCGTGGTTTCGGACAAGACCGTCAATGGTTGTTTTTCACCTACCGCCGCCGTTGGCTCGACTCGAATGGAGCCTTTGGAGTCTGAATTTTGACGCTACTTCTTGACGCCAATCTTCCCTATAAATCAAACTCCAATTTCTTTGCGCTCATCTTTTCTTCTTATTGTCATTCATTGTCACTTGACTTTCTTTGGTTTTCGTAGCCGGCCATTTCCTATGCAAATTCTAATTATTTTGGGGTTTTTTTTATTTTAGTTCTGACTGTGCTGTTTTGGGCTTCTAGCTGCTTATCGCCCTACCAACTTAAAATCTCTACGCGAGGAAGACAAAAATTTAGTCAAATTTTTACTTGTTCTTCTTCTTTTTTATACTTTATTAACTTCTCCATTTTCTTCCATTTTCAATCTAAATTCGTCGAGTATGGTTCATCATAGTCGTGTTTCTAAAGGCCTAAGGCTTGTTCAGGTCGCCTGTGCCATTTTCTGGTGTCTTTTAGTGGCTGGCCCTTCCTTTGGCTTTGCTGCCCTCAAGCCTGTGCTTGTTTCCGAGGGCGTCTACAAACAGTACTGCACCCCCCAAGAAATTGAAAAGGGAGTTAGAATCTGTCAGGAACAAGAGCTTAAGCTCAATATGATTTTCACCATCGCTGCTGTTGTCACAAACGTTACTGCTCTTGCTGTTGGACCTACCCTTGATTCTTTCGGCCCTCGGGTCTGTGGTATTATTGGCTCTATCTTAATAGGTGCAGCCTGCTTCATTTTCCGTCGTGCCTGGCTTATTACCGCCTTTGATGGATATGTTGTCGGATACTCGTTACTGGCTGTCGGAGGTCCCTTCACCTTTATTTCTTCCTTCCAGCTATCTAACTCATTTCCAAATTCTTCCGGTCTTATTTTGGCCTTACTGACTGGAGCATTTGATGCCTCTTCTGCCGTATTCCTTTGCTATCGCATCGCTTATGAGAAGTCTGGAGGTACCTTCCATTTGTCGAACTTCTTTACCTACTTTTTAGCCATCCCAGTATTTATCTTGATGGCCCAGATTTTTATCATGCCTAGTGACTCTTATTCTACACTTAATGATCTTGCTCTTGAAGCAATGGAGGCAGATGATGATGACTGCTGCGAATCTTCTGATAGCAGTGCAGCTTCAACTGTTAACGAGACAACTGGGCTTCTTGCTTCTGGTGATGCCGTTCCAGCTAGTTATACCTCCGAGGACCCTAACCCGCCTGGTACTATTGCAATCACTAAGCAAGATGGAAAGAAGCATGAACCTCATCATAATGAGAATCTAGATAATAAAGTCGGAGTATGGGGAGTTTTGCATGGCGTTTCGGCTATGGATCAGCTGAAAACTCCATGGTTTTACCTTATGGCAATCTTTACGACCATTCAAATGTTGAGAATCAATTATTTCGTAGCCACTGTGCTCTCTCAGTACGTTTACTTGCTTGGATCTTATGAAAAGGCTGTTACACTTAACAAGTTTTTCGACATTGCCTTGCCTCTAGGTGGACTTTGTGCTATTCCATTCATTGGACTTGTGCTGGATAATTTTTCAACCTTGACTGTTCTTACTATTCTTTTGTCAACTACATCTCTTATTGGACTTCTTGGTCTTGTTCCTAACTCATTCCCCGCTGCTTACATGAACGTCGCGTTGCTTGTTGTCTACAGACCGTTTTATTACACAACTGTCTCTGACTACGCCGCGAAGGTTTTTGGATTTGCTACATTTGGCCGTATTTACGGTGTCATTATTTGTTTTGCAGGTGTTTTCAATTTACTGCAAGCGACTCTTGATAAATCAACCCATCAAGTGTTTAACGGCAACCCTACACCCATTAATATCATGCTGCTATCAGCAACTGTCCTTATTGGAGTGATATTCTTGACATACATCAGAACACAGTTGAAGGGGATCCAGCGAAAACAGCTGGAAGCTTCAGCAAACCAAGCTGTTGTTGAAGTTATGCCATAATAATGAGTGACCAATCCAAATTGAAATGAAGAAAATTGTTTATAAGTTTATGAAAAACTTTATAAGCATGCAATGTAGTGGTATATTTATTTCACCCCAAAGACTGATTTCTTTTTAAATGTATAAATAAATGTGGGTGTATTATATCATTCATAGCTTTTAACGATGGTTTTTTTTTGTAAAATGCAAAATAAAATGTATTTTACATGTATAGCATCTATAGTAAATATTAATAGAATAAGAATAGTTATCACCATTACCACATATCCAATCATATTGTTTAGCGTACCTGAAATTTATAATAGATAAGAGCTAGGCACCGCGTGAGCTTGTAATGCATATGTATTGTATGCAGTAACGAGTGATACTTGTGAAACTATACAGCCCTTTCTGAGCCAAAAATTATTTTGAAAATCTGAAACCAAGTCCATCATTCTCATCATCATCGTTGTCGTCATCGTCATCAATATAAATTTGTTCTTTTCTTGTTCCTGAACCTCTGGTTTTCCTTGTAGAGCTATCTCTCATTTGCGGAGTTGATGAGCCACCTGTGGTAATACTGCTGGCACTATTATTAACGGGAAAAGATTTAGGTTTTGCTGACCCAGACCTTGATCTTGAACTTGATTTTCTAAAGCTTGTCATTTCAATTTCATCATCATCTTCCTCTTCAGATGAGGATAATCCCCCACCCACAAAAAGACTTTCTTCGCTAGGCTGTACATCTTCCTCAATTCCTGTTTGGTCCTCATTCTGATTTCCTCTATAAGGATGAGATCTTGGATCATGCTTAAGCCAATCAACATCAGATTGGATTCGCATTTGATGCGGGTTTACTTCCACCAATGTTATAATCCGTGCAGATGTTGCCTCACCATTATAGTTATCTCCAATAATATCGGTCTTATTCAGCCGATTCCTTCTAAACTTTTTAAAGTTTGGTCTGCCTACCCATTTATCATCCAATGGTGCCGCTTTTTTCTCTCGTGAGGGAGGTCGTAATTGAACACTATTCTCAACTAGTGCCAGGTTCTTCATTCCTGTAACATCTAAGTCTGATATTCCTTCTTGTGCTCCTCCGCCAAGTTTGTTGTATGAATATGCGTCTGCTTGCTCTTTTTTGGTTACTCGGAGTGCTTCAGCAAACGTTATTTTTGGCTTTTCAGGTATTGCAGGTTGTACTTCTTCCATCTCATCATAAAGATCATCAATCTGTTCATTTCCTGTGTCAGCATTATCATGAACAAGCTTCCGCCTTTTAAACTCAGTTGCTGCTAAACTT
Organism: Geotrichum klebahnii; assembly: GCA_030570935.1. NCBI lineage: Eukaryota > Fungi > Ascomycota > Dipodascomycetes > Dipodascales > Dipodascaceae > Geotrichum > Geotrichum klebahnii. The sequence continues at coordinate 93,577 of JAJLWW010000095.1, forward strand.
GCTTCTTCAATTGCTGTAGCATCGTTCTGAATTGAATCTTCTGCACTTCGTTTTTGAGAATGCTCTGCTGAAATGTTAATATCTGATTGAGCTTCCATTGATTTTTCAGGCTGTTGTTGGCTCTTTGGAGCAGGAAGCGGGGCAGTTCCTTGCGTAAAAAACGTAAATATATTTTGACTATCTGTTCCACTTGTCGCTTTATTCTTCTTGGTGTCTTTTGACACAAACGACCCAGCAGTCTTTCTGGGAGGTATTGTAGCTTCTTTTTCATCTATTGTTGAACGTACAGTAGCCGGTGCAAAAAAGGGATTCTCAAATTTGACAACTGACTGAGACGGCTTTGGAATACGGGGGATTTGACTTGTACCCGTAATTGCATTGTTTTCTTCACTTCCATTACTATTACGAGTGCTAGTAGCACCAAAGAAGTCCATAATGTTTGTGTTTCGTTGAGAAACTGGCTTATTTTCGTTCTTAATTGCCGGGGTAGTAGTTTTCTTTTCGTTAAGCAAATCAAGCATAGGCCCTCCTGGTCTTAGTCGAAACATATGTTTAGTGCTAACGCTTTTAATTGACTTTGCAATCATGTGCTGGTCCATCAAGCATAATCCAAGCGCCTTTGTAGCAGTATTAATTTTAACAAGCAATTCCGTAGCTTTAAGATCTGGAGTTTCAATCAAAAGTTTTACAGGTATAATTGCTCCTGAAAGAATCGCTTTTTCAGCACTCACTAAACCTTCTGATGCCTTTACCGCTTGCTCTTGTATAAATTCAGCTATTTTTCGGATGGAAATAGTTTCATTCTGGGTATCTTGTAATATTGCCCTTCCTCCTGTCGCAGTTATGACAGGCTTCACCTGGTTATACTGGTCACGATCCCAAAAGGCAAAAGTCATTCCTGTGAAAAGTGTCTTCCGTCTTGTATCCGGAATAAGGTCAACTTCTGCCGAAAATAAAAGCGGATCAGGAAATGCCACGTCAAAGGATCCTGTTTCCAGTGAACTTTGACATTGGTAAAGGGCTTCGATGTACTTGGGTGTAACTATCGGGAGTCCAAGAACAACTGCAATAAGAGCGCGGGATGTCATTGTACTTGTTGATTTTAAAAAACATAAAGATGTACTGGCCACTTCTGTAGAAAATTTGACATCCATAGGCTCCAGCTTGGAAGTCCACTCAGCACTTTCAGCAGTACTTTCATCTCGTGAACTAAATGAGATTACGATTGGTTTCCATTTGATTCTAATAAATAGTTAGCAGATACTCTGAAAATGTATTCTTGATGCATACTCCATGGTGCCATCCGTGCTTTCTCGGTTACCAAACTCTATGGTTATGGAATCACTAGTTTGTGAAAGCAAAGCTTTTGAATTTTGAATTTGAACGCCATCTATATAAGTCTTTTGCTTCTTTGTTAAGTCAGTAAGAGTAATGATTGGTCTTTTCGATAGAATTTTCTACACAGAATGTTAATGATGAGATACGCCAACAATTAGTTTCGAGCACATACTGAAGCTCCTAGTTCAACTGACCCCAAAGTAATTTCAGCCTGGTGCCTTGATACGGATTTAACATCAATTGAAAAATCAGCGTCTTATGCTGCTGTTAGCCCGATGTCTAATCATAACATGTCTGTAAACTCACCGTTACGTCGCCCAATTGTATATGTTTTACCTGGCTTGAGCCACCGGGACTCCCCTGTTAAGTGTTAGTAAGCTTAGTTAGACTGTAACTACCACATAGCATACCTTCTAATATCGAACCAGGCGACGATATTACCCACATTGAAGTTCGTTGGCTACTGCTTTGAAATATTGTTAAAAAAGAGTAGTTGGGAGATGCTATGATTATTTTCGCCTGGGAGATCCCAATTCAAGATATGAAGACTACAACTTACTCGGCTACGTGGAAATAAGATGGACAGTGACATTATTGAAATTTTATTAAGGCTAATCTTCGATCATGGGGCTTTGACTTCGACTTCTTTCCCAAGTACGTTCTGACTCTTTAATGGTTTCAATATTTGAGTCGCTGGGCCCTTGGACAAACGCAAATGCTACTTCTATAATCTGTCCTAATAATTCTGTATTGTTTGCTTCTTCAACAGCCTGTGCAGCCTCTTCCTTTGTCACATATTCGATAAGCGCATACCCTTTCACATAGCCTGTCCTTCGATCAAGGTTCAGATGTACGTTATCTACTTGACCCCATTCTCCAAAATAATCCAACAAGTCCTCTTCTGTCGCCTCTTCGTGGACATTTGTGACAATTAAAATCCACCCCTCTATAGCTGTAAACTGTGAGCTTTCATTATCAACGACATAATCACAAAAACTTACATCTCATCGGAGGGATAGGTGCATCTTTAAATGAAATAGAAGTTGGTTGATTTGGTTCCACTATTCATATTAAGTCAGTTATTCGTTTACAGAAATAAAAATTGCAGAACCACTTACCTGAATCCTCTATTTCCATATTGACTTCCCGAACTCCTTCACTCATTGTTTCTATTATGTCTTCTTAGTCGGTCGGTACACGCGTTGATTGAATTGATGAGACTTGAATCCTAATAAAATTCACTAGACTTCCATTTTACAATCAGGTGACTAGGTCTAGGGTATACACCTCACCCAACGTTTGGATCTCCTTTAGCCTGAAAGGACTATTGTTATTGCGGTTCTCTAGAAACATAAGATAGGTAATACATTCAGGATATTGTAGGTTAGTTAAACCAATACTTGATTGATTATATTTTTGCAAGTTAAAAAAAGAAGATAATAAAATAGCACCCGTAAATCAAATTGAATTGAGTCATGACAACAGTTTAGATTCAATGCCCTAGATTTGGTTTCGTTAACTCACTTCAAGGCAAAAGTCAAAATTTGAATTGAAATTTCCCATCTATCGATCATTTTGGTGTCATTTAACCTGAAAGTGGTTGCTTTATCTGCTTATCGACCTGTTAACCGTCTCTAATTCATATGCCCATCAGCAAATATCCCAGTATTACTGAGTAACTAAAAGGTACATACTTTTATTTAAGAGGAATAGACGTTGGATACTTGAACGAAAAGTTTGCAATCGCAGCAACATGAAATAGTTGTATTAGTTTTTTTTCAAGAGAAACAACACTCCCCGTTTCTATATTTGAGTTACCTAACAAAGACAATCAGGAATACCACAAGTTGCACTGAACTCATTATTGTGAAATTTTAATTCAATGGGTTTTAGACTTAATCAAGTCTATATACTTCAATAACATTCACTTTTATATTTTTTAGAGGAGTAAAAACACCCCAATTTATTTATTACCGAGTCTACTAACAAAGATAAGAAAAGAAATAAAAATTATATAAAAATAAAAAGAATTGCTTAACGATCCTCAGCTCAATGGCTATTAGACTCCGTTCAATTTCAAAAAGTTCAGTAAGGTTTGGCTTTTCACCAAGTTGTTCATGTATACCTCGATTTAAGCCCGAAAAATACCTCTGCATTTGCACTCCTCCTCCTCCTTAAAAAGAATTTGGAAGCCACTCCACGAGTCAGATATTGTCAAAGATATAATAGAAATAACAAAATAACATAAAATGAAAATAAACGATTACCAAGCACCTTCGAGAATTTCGTATTATTATCAGATCGTAGTTTTTCACTACCATAGCCGTGTCGCATGAATTAAAGCTTTCGATTAATCTTTGGAGTCCCGCCTTCCAGTTGAAAGCACAATCAGAAGGTACCACGTAAAAAACCTTTTGCAAGGAAAAAACCCATGGAAAGAAAAGTCAGCTGAAACGTTTAGCAAAGGGTGGGATTTGCATCCCTAGCATTCAAGAACGCTACCGTTGCCTGCAGCCCTTTCCTGCTGTTGAGAAGCTTGGATAGCTCCAAGGCTTCGGAGAT